>MUZH01004278.1:0-82183 GCA_003012965.1 Juglanconis oblonga | reverse complement strand
GGGGGAACGGGGGGAACGTGCTTCTGCTGCTTACCTACTCTCACATGCCAAATCAGCTCGCAAGCCCTCACTCATCTCACTCACTCACTCACTCACGGCCTGGGGGAAAGTTCTTTTGTTTTGAGGTCAAGGGCTGGGCCCGACAGGGACAGGGACATGCTCGGGAGACCACGAGGCGTTGGTGTAGGAAGGCTGCAAAGCCGATCGAAGTGGGCTGATGCGATCGGATATCTTACATTATAACAACGTGCGTTATACATACAGCAACTCGATACAGTTACAGCTATATGCACATCTGCCGTTGGGCTCGGCTGCAGGTCTTATTAGCCCGCGACATCACCCACCCACCACCGCTACGTTGCCCAAACTCACCGCCAAATTCTTAGGCACGCTTCGGAAACGTCCCTAGCGTCGTCTTGCAGGCATCCTGTCCAGTACTTTTCTCTCTTGCATACCCAAACTCTCGGCGTGCGTGTCCCGAGGGGGGGGGGCGGTTTCTAGCCCCATGGACGATGGGTTGGTTGTGGTAGCGCCGCGCCGGTCGAGCAGTCGTCTTGTCTTGTTCCCCGTCGGTGAGGGTCTTGGCTTCCTTGTCCAAGGGAAATCGCCAAGACCTGCGGAACGAGGCGTGGTGGTGACGACGAGTAGGTGGCTAATTGACACTGCCGCTGCCGCTGCCGCTGCCGCTGCCGCCGTGTCGGGCCGAGTTTTGCTTGCTGGTAGGCTGGGCTCTCACCGACCCCAAATCCATCTGTCCGATCCGTCGGGGTGTGAAAGGAGGGAGAATCTTCTTCCGTCCGTCGGCCGGACCCGAGGACTCCCCCGGGCTTCTTCTGGTCTTCCTCCGGTGGTGACCGACCAATCTCTCCCCGGTAGCCTTCCCTCTTCTCACTCCTTCCCGCCCTCACCGTCATCCCCCGCCTCCTCCGGCGGCTGCCGCAACGAGACCACCAACTTGGCCTGCTTCCCCTCTGTCTCCCTGCCAATCTCGTATCTGCCACCCAGCACCAGGTCCTTGGCGACCAGCTCCCTCGTGCGGCCGAGACTCTCGATGGCCGCGATCCGGTCATTGGTCTTCTCGAGGTGCTCGCGGAACCCGGGCGCGGTGCAGATGTCCCGGAAGGCCAGGTGCATGGGCACGCTGGAGGCGCGCATCTGCGCGTTGGACGTGATGGTGAACAAGTTCATACGGTCGAGCTCGCGCACAAAGTCGGCGCGCGTCTGGATCTGCTGCGCGATGTGCATCGGGAAGGAAGGGAGCCGGTGCCCGATGATGTTGTCGTAGGTCTTTTGGAGCTGGCCGTACTCGGAGAAGGGGGAGGAGGATTCGGAGGCGTCGGCGTTCTCGAGGTCGACGAGGGCGAGGGCGAGGACCATTGCGGCGGCCTGAAGAAGGGGGGCAGGGTGTGTGGGTTAGTGAGCCGGATGACTTGTTTTCCCCTCTCATCTTCCTCTCGTCCCTCTTGCCAGCTCAAGGTCCAGGTGAGTTGGGGAGGTCTGACTTACCGCCCACTTCTGCTGGTCCATGACATCGTCGTCCATCTCCTCGCCCAGGATCCAGCATTGGTTCAAGAAATATGTCTTCTCGACCTGCTTGATCTCGTCGCACGTCCTGAGCATGTCATCGCTCTTGGCGACGCGGTTCAGGAACGACAGCCGCCCGCCGACACGGTCATACACCTGTGTCGCCACTTCGTCAGACAGCATCTCCTGGAAATATCGCGCGCGGTACCGCTTCAGGGCGGCGGTCGCCGAGGTCTTGGGCAGATCCGACACGCTCAGCACCTCCATGCGCGTGGCGAGCAACTTCAGCCGCTCATAGACCCAGTAGTCGTCGCTGTTGAACACCATGGTCACCAGATTCGACGCCGCCCACTGCTCCGCGCGCTGCTGCAACAGCTCAATCAGGTCCCGGCCATCCTCGTCATCCCTGACCAGGTGCATCTGGTTGATGATCATGACCAGCGGCCGCCCGACCTTTGCCCGCCTCCGCAGCGCGACCTTCTCCAGCTTGTTCAGCGCCCGCTCAATGTCCAAGAGGGCAGTGGTATCGCGGGGCCCTTTCTCGCTGAAATACCCGCCGATGTAATCCTCGTGAAACTCGTAGTCCAGGGCCTTGCCCAGCCGGATGCGGAAGATCTCCAGGTCACTATGCGCCTCGAACATGGCCACCCCCTCCCCGTCGATCTTCCGCATGGCCTCGATGAGCATGCTGCTCTTGCCCGTGCCCTTCTCCCCGATCAACAGGTGATAATGACCCTTCTCGTTCCCGGCGACGATCTTGTCGACCTTGGCCTGCTCGGGGCGCTCGACCCAGTGGTCCTCATCGTTGTCGTCTTCGTCCTCATTTCCAGTAGGACTCTTGTGGGCGGAGGACATGCCCTTGGTGTAGATGCCCTTGCCCATGGCGGCGAGGTCCAGAACGGGGTCGCCGGGCTCGAAGGCGTTGGCTATCTTCTGGAGCTGCAGGATCTTGTAGAGCTTGTGGTAGGCGTAGGCGGCGGAGGCGAAGCCCACGGCGAGCACCAGGACGCTGGCGAAGGAGGTGGCGGCGGATTCGACCATCTTGTGGCCAAGGCTAGGGGCGTCGGATTTGGAATCGCTGTCGCGCAAGGGGCGCGAGGACGAGAATGGCCAGCGTGACGAGGGAGTCGGGGCGCCGTGGGTCACCCTCCGGAAGCCGGCTTGGTTGCCATGGTGCGGTGCGCGGATCGTGGGGCGCAGGTGCAGCGAGCGAGGGGCGCCCGGTATGCGCAGTCTGGATGCCATTGTTGAATGTGTTGCCTGGGGGGGGGGGCAAGGTGCTATGCAGGATGGGTAGATTGACTGGCACTGGCCCCTGCAGGTGGGATCTTCAGGGTCCTCGATGTACGGCTGCAGTGAGAAATGACCCGAAAAAAAAGAAGAAAAAAACCGGAAAGAAAAAAAAAAAAAGGAACAAATCGGGTTGAGATGACGCAAGCAAGCAGATGCAGAAACGACAGGAAACGGACCAGGAGCAGCGAACGAATGACCGAGGATCAGGACATCAATTTTGAAATGAGCGACGCTTGAGAAACCAAAATCATGACAAGCATGTCTGCACCAGGAAATGGACAAGCGAGAAATAAGAACAGCGCGACTGAAGATGGACAGTGGATGAAAGGGGAAAGGGATAATAAGGTTTGCGATGTCGAGATGGCAGTTGAGATGAGGTGTCGTCGCCAGTGAGATTGAGAACGCCAGAGGCTCCACCTTCCCACCTGTCATCGACCAATTTGCAAGGTTAGGTGGCTGTTCCCGTGTCCGGGTCCGAGCGCAGCCAGGCAGCTAGGCAGCCAGGCCTGCAGGCCTGGTCCGGGCACGTTGCAGCGGTCAACGTGGTTGCCGAGCCGGGGGGTTCCGGGGGTGCTAATCCCTGGAGGGAGCCAAGCCGTCGGTTTGAAGGATCCGGATCCCTACCTAGGTACTCGCCTCTTAAGGAAGGCACCCGGGCTCCCGCCTTGAAGCTGGCCCGTGCTGTCTGTCACCGTCTGTCGACTTCCCCACAACATCCAGTCACCCAGTGTCCCTCTGGTGACCACCAGCAGACGACGAGGCAGCATGCTGAACTACAAGCCTGGTCCCGCCTTCAGACTGACTGGAATGCGGCATCGCATGACATGGCACGGAAGAAGTGATGGGCTGAAACGAGCAGCAAATAAATGAGCTGCAACACCACGCTCATCATCCGTCATGCCCACCGACCCTCCTCCTCGCTTCCCCCTCCAAACAGGAGGATCCCCAAAGAAAAGAAGATCCCCCCCAGAAAATCCCCCAAGAAAATCCCCAAACAATATCCCCAAAGACAAAATCCCCAAAAAACCACGCGCGCCACGCTTACCCGTCGCCCTGTCGCCCTGTCGCCCGTCCAAGACATGGCCGTCTTCGCCGATCTACCACTGGAACTCCGCCAGGAGATCTGGGAGCTATGCGCCCACCCTGACCCGGCCGTCTACATCTGGGACTCGCGGCACAGGGGCACCAGACCCAAGGTCAACAACTTCCCCCACGTCTTCAAGCCGCGCTACCCCCCGGTCATGGATGTCTGCCGCGAGTCACGTGCCTACCTTCTTACCATCGCCGACCGCTACCACATCGGCAAGACCCACCGTCCCTTCGACCCGGCCCTCGACGTCCTCTTCCTCCGGTGGCCGCCGCACCTGGTCCGCCTGCGCGTCGTCATCCAGCTCGCCATCAAGTACGGCAACCCCCAGCCCTGGCCCGCCCGCATCGCCCACCTCGCCCTGTCCGAGGACTGCATGGACCTCCACGGCACCATCATGGGCCGCGCCGGCGTCTTCGAGCGGAGGCGCCTCCTCGACGCCCTCCTGCACCCCCCGACCGCTCCGCGTCGCTGTCTGCGCGAGGTCTCGCTCGTGGTCGGCTGTGCCGAGGGCGAGGTCGATCTCGACGTCCCGGACCCGTGCGTCGAGCTCCGGGAGTGGGCGCCTGCTGGATCCACGGCCCAGGAGCGCGACGAGGTGGAGGCCATGCGTGCGCTGCTGGCCGCAGAGGTGGCGTTGGCGGATCGGCAGGGCGCGCAGGAGCCGCTTTGCCAGGTCGACAACCCGGCCGGGGAGGGGAACGAGGATGAGGACCTTGTGGACAGAACGCTGGTCTGTGTGAAGCAGATGGTCAGGCCTGGCTTGGTGAGAGAACGGAGCTGGTGGAAGGGTATAGTGTGGGCAGAAAGAATGGTTGGTTTGGCTCGTCGATGGGGCTTGTGAAGGGATTGGGCACCGCCGGCAGCAAGCCCCAGATCTGCAGCAGGTTTCACACAGGCACCAGAGGACAACTCATCATAGGCACCGACTAGAGGGCCCTTTCGGGGGCAGCGTGTCAAGATCTGTCGCCAACTCGGGGCTGGAACGAGTACCTGGCATGTGATGTGCTTTGATGATCGAGAAGGGTTCCCCGAGGAGGAACCAGGCTCGGTAGACAGCAGCTGACGCGTAACCTCTAGCTCACAGCAAACGCCCGTCTTGCAAGACGTCTCGATCGTCCTCGATTGGGTGAACCCTTACAACCCCGACTCGGTGAGTCGTAAAGCACCCAATACGGTGGCCCTCGCACTGCAAGAGTGGCGGGTACCCGGGTCGACAAGACGTGACCCGGCTAAGGTGCGCGACGAGCTCGTCGGCTGGCAAGACGTTGGATCCCACCCACTGGACATGGTCGGCGCCGAGACTTCATGTGCCCCTGCGGACGACGCTGCGTAAGGTCGCGGTCTATGCGAAGCGCGTCAGAGGGCTTGGGAGGTCAGGGAGGCCCGGATCGGCGGACACGGGTACTGGGAGCTCGGCATCAAGATTTGAGAGTCTCTTGTTAAATGAATCCTGGAGAATTTGAGACATGAGTCTGGCCGAACACCCGGTCTTCGCAGCTTTGTTCGCGGGCTCTCTCTCTCTTTCTAATCCAGAGGCTCGGTAAGCACTAATGCCGGTGCCATAGCGATGGACTTAAGGTAGTGAGATCCGGACTCAGCTCACCCTGTTTTGTTTTTCTGGGTCACATCCCAACGACCCCGCCCGCCGTTGCGATCCTCATCTCTCTCTCTCTGTTCCTCTCTCTCACCCGGAAAGCCGACTGAACAACACCATGGCTCACCGGCTCCATCACCTCCTCGCCCTTGCCCTCTGGCTAGGCCTCGCCTCGGCCTTCGCAGCATGGGGCCCTCGGCCCTCCCCTCCGGCCGCCCAGAGGACCGCCACGGACATCATCACCGCCCTCAATCTCACCGCCAACCCGGAGAAAGGCTACTACACGCAGACATTCGTCGACCCGCTCAACGTCACGTACACAGCGACCACAGCCAACGGGACCGCTGAGTACGCAACGACGCGCGCCGCGAGCACCGCCATCTACTACCTGCTCGAGGGCGACGCGGGGGACTCGTACTGGCATCGCCACGACGGGCTCGAGGTGTGGCATTACTACGCCGGTGCGCCGCTGCGGCTGAGGCTGTCGCGTGATGACGGGAAGCCCGTGAGGGAGGTCGTTTTGGGAGGTAATGTGGTCGGTGGCAGTGGTGGGGGAGACCAGAGACCGCAGAGGTTTGTGGGGAGGTGGGAGTGGCAGAGTGCGAGGAGCCTGGGGGAGTGGACGCTTGTTGGGACGACTGGTGAGTGCAGATCATCCTGCTTGTGGCCACGGGAAAAGAAACGGCCACTTGCTTGCGTGCAATATTGACAGAATCTTAGTTGCTCCGGGCTTCTCCGCAGATCCAGATGCGTATGAGATTGCGGCTGCAGACTGGCAGCCCAAGGGGGCATGAGCAGGCCCCGTGGATGTTGGGGGGGGGGGTGAAATAGGAACGCAGCTCTTACGTCTCCGAGAGCCAAAAGCTGATCGACCGTGTGAACTGGCCCTAGTAGGAGCGAGCCGTCAAGGTAGTCCTTAGACGCGATAGGTGTTTCGAGGTCCTCGGACCTCTCTTCCAGCTGTTGAAAACCTGACGATCGTACTGGTAATACATTGAATGAAAGAGTGTGGTTAAACCGGTTGATTTCTTCTCTTGAAGCTCAGAGAGAGGAACCCAACTGATTTATATAGACAACCGTTCTTGTCCCTTCTTTCATTCAACACCACGGAGGCAATTTACGAGATGATTCAATGTGGCTTATGACCAATTACGTTCAACACAGTCACAATGGCGGGGGCTACGAAACATATATAACACAGGTTTTTCCGAAGATGTATGGACTGCCAGTGAACAGTGCATATTAGCTCGGTAGGTGCTAGGTAATCCTAAGATGATAGAGGCTTCAAGATAGAAAGACTAACCCAATATTTCGCTAGCAAGGGCGGGCGATGAGAATATGGGCATACGCCACAACGTCGACTGGCTGTATTGCATTGAATTCATCGATGCATATACCTATCTCAGAGATCTCTCCTTGGGAAGAATGCCGCCACCTGCAAATTATACACAAGTTGAGATCGATTTCACGGCTCTTATGACGCACATCACGGCCCTCATCACAGCAGCCAAGGTCAGCCCGAATTGGAATGCAACTAATAACACAGACCTCACCCATCTCCAGGGTGTATTAATTAAGGTAGAGCAAGGAATCAATCAACCTGATTGGACTGGTCAATCTCTCCCGACAAATGCATGGAGAGCTGTCGAAGATAAAAATCATGAAACTTGGAATACGACAAGATTTATCCAGGGCAACATTAAATGGTAAATCGTCCCGTCGTAAACCCGTAACAGTGCCCGTGCCTGCGCCGTGGCCGGCTCCGGGGGCGGGGCCAGCACCAGCGGCTCCTCACCATGTCACACCTCACGCAGCAGAGGGCCAGTGTGAAGAACGAATTCCACCAAAGGACACCAGCTTCATCTGTTGTGCTTTCGAGGAGCGGGACAGCACTGTCCGCGTAGGGTGGATGCCAACTTGCTACCGAGTCGACAACAAGAGAAGGGCAGGACTGCAGACTTGGGAGCGGAACGTACCAGAGAAGGAACTTAAATAACATCTATTTCTATCGAGCAACAAACATGCAGAAACATGAGAGGGGAATTGACTTGGGGAACGTCGCGGATCACACGGGGGTAGGAATCCTTGCATCGTGGGTTGTACAACATTTGTATCTCACGTAATTTATGGTGTGATATAGGGAAAAAACACTTAGAACTTCGGACAGGTAGTCGAAACATTCCAATTTGGGGAACTAGACAAACCTTTCCAGGGCCATAAAATGTGTGGTGAGGTGAGTTGATTCAACTAAACTAGAAGGTGAACCGCAAGCTGGAGGCTGACGGTGCCCTAATGGTTACAGCAACAGGTGGGAAATGTCCCTTTCTTACCTTAGGTAACTACTTGACATGGATCACTTAGCATCACAAGCACCGCAAACATATCCACAGTTCTGGCCACACTGACTCAGGCAATAAGTCTTTCCGCATCGGCTCCCGCAGTCGGTGCCGGCGCAGGCAGACCGACAAGTGCTGCAGTCGACCCGAGGCTGGCCGGTACATGCAGCACAACCCGGTCCACCATCAGTGCCCTCCGACACAGCGGAGGAGCCTTGGTCCGCGGACCCGAAGCGCACGACAACGCAGCGTTGGCAGAAGCAGATTCGATATGGCTTGCCGAACTTGTCGCGGAACAGCCGAGCCGCGTCGACGGCCGACCTCTGCAGGGTCTCGTCCGCGAGATGGTCATCGTGGTTGACAAAGCGGCCGTGAGTTCGGAACCGGGAGTAGATCGAGTACTGCTTGGGGGAGAGCTGGTGAGTGTGCCAAACGAGGTCGATATCATGCGTTGGAGCGATGCCAACGGTAGGATTCTCGGCAATGATAGTGAAGAATTGTGCGTATCGATCGATAGCATTCGTCAGGATGTCTTTGGCGTATCGGCTTCGGAGCCACTTAGCAGCGTTCATCTTCTCGGAGAAGTTCAATTGGCGCTGGATTGCGGCCACCATATCGAAGCCGTCTGTCGTGAACGTGCACTGCTTCTGTTGAAGACCCTCAACGTCACTATCCAGGGAAGCCAGGTATTTCCCCACGTCTCCATATTCCAGGCCGAGCTTCTGCTCAAGATCTTTCCAGCTGATGCCCTTCCCACCAAGACGGCCGTGGAGGACCTCGTGATCGTAATGCGTGTATGCACGAGGATTCAGCATGAAAGCATGCCAAACAAGCAAGATATCAAGCGACGGAGTGGGGATCTCTCGTCCTGACGTTGCGACGGTCTCGGACCACTTGAGGAACTTTGCAGCAGCAACCCGGCAGAAGACCTCCCACGTCTTGCCATCAGCAAAGTCTTTCTTATGGGCCCATGTACCCACTGCGTCCTTCAGTCTTATAAACGCGTTGAGAAGGTGAAGGTGTGTGATACATTCCGATATGCTTGGAAGGCAGACGGGGTGGCTGGTTTCGGGGTTCAGTTGAGACTCAGTTAGCTGCTCATCGGAGCCAATCTGAACAGCTTTATCGTCGTTTGAGCTGAGCATGGTATTGGTCCGGTGTCTATGAATAAAATGTATAGGAATATTACAGAATTGTTGGGTGGTGGAAAACCGTAAATGCGATCTGGTGAAGTCAAGAGCGAGTTTACTGAGGAGAGTAGACGCTTACAATGTCAAGAAGGCGATGCTCTTGCGCAAAACGGTTTATTTACCCTATATTTATTTATATATATACATATATATATATTTTTGGACGGTGGTTCACGTAGGATGAATCTCACGTATTCATTCTCTGAGAATCACAGCTAGCAGACCAGCAAGTAACGTTTGAAGGAAACTTTTGTCACTGTTCCAGTATCCGTCAGTCGTTTGTTCTAATTTGTGCGGCCGAGGCTAGTCACGTCCACTGACCTGTTCAGTTGAACTCAGCGTGGTCACGACGATTCACTGTGAAATCGCCGGTGAAGCTCTGACCATTAAGGCGTTCTCCACATGACATTTCCAGAATTGAGACCTACGCTTCGCTGACGGCTTTGCGGGTGTTTCAGTTAACACAGTATAACAAGTTCAAGTTAAAATACCCCGTCGTCGGACCTCATGGAAAGCTCGTAGCGTAATTCGGTACGGCAACCTTGGCCCGACCTTCATCTACGGCGGATCTTCGTGCATGGGCACGATGCTCATCCAGTATGCAAAGCCGTAAGTGCATATGGCGCCGCCTGGCAGAAGGATCACTGGGCAGGAGTGCCAAGGCTAACCTACCGACTGTGTTCTCCTACGATCAGAACTGGGTTCTGTGTGTCTTCCTCTTGTTCGCCTCAGAACAAGGCGATGGGTGCAAGCCATGGAGCCGATTTCGTCATATTTTTTTATTTTTTTTTACAGTATCATGTGGACAGCTGTAGGTAAATGAGAAACTTTTCGAGGATGCTCGCCCCGATTTGAAAAGATGACAGAGGTGCTTGTCGCCGAGAGCGGAAAGTTTTCAAGAATTAGACTTCATCCGGGGGATTGACTTGCAAAACATGGTTGACAACAGTTCTCTCGACCACTGTGTTGGAGTTTGGAGCGGGAAGAAAATTGTGTACCTTTTCACAGCTTGAAATACGATCCTCTTTATACCAAAGGCAATAATGGTAGTACACACAAGATGCTTTCCGGTGATCTATCCTGCGTGGCCTGGAGAATGGGATGATCTCCAGGCAAGGCATCGTTAAGCAGTCTGCCTGCCTGCCTACCTACAGGTAGGTAGCCCGATAGCTTTGAAAGCTGGGCAGTCAATGCATTTTGAGGGAAAATGCCGGGATGCCTCGGTTGGTATCTAGGTATTGCATCCTAGGTATAGAATCCAGATGTGAGAGGGAGCGGACTCATCGTGAGACCGGGGAAGGGGGAGGCTCAGGAGGTGCCAAAGTCGAATTTCCTTCTCACGGAACCGAGTTACACCTGGAAATCCCCACAAACTCTCCCGATTTTTCATTTCTTCCCCCTTCTCTTGGAATCCATCAGCTTCCCCAGGTCAGAACGTGTGGTTCGCCCTGGCCTCGAATCACGACTAGGCCCAAGAAGTAATTACCCACCCATGGGAACCCATGGATAACCCGCGCTCGGACATAAATCCATTACCCAAAGTATAATTCAATTACCCATTGGTGGCGATTTACGTAATACCCAGACTACCTGTTTCTATATCAAGTTGAACCAAGAAATATCTCGAATACTTATATGCAAATCACATAGAAAGGGTCAAAGGGCCAGAACTAAGTAGCGAACAATTAGTGTAGTTCTAAATTAAATGCATCACGACTTCTCAGGACTAAGAGATAGGTTACGACATATGTTACGACTTATAAATTACCTATAAATTTACCTATCACCCGTGGGTTACCCATGGGCCCATTTAACGTTTATGGGTTGCATATGGGTAACACCCATTACCCAGTTATGGGTAGTTCCCGGGCCTAATCACAACTCGCAGTTTCGAAACCACCCAGGGGTGGGTTCGCCTCCAAGCACAGGATGTTTCAAGATCACCCAACGCATGCAGTGACTCGAGTCTCACAGCCCTGAGCGTGTCAGAACCCCCCAGTAAATAGGACGATACTCTGTGAGCCGGAGGCGAGGCCCAGACGAGATCGCATGATAGATGAGACTTGGCGAAAATCCGGGCACGACTTAATAGAAACAATCTTTATAGTCCCAAATCTTCTCCCTTTCTCACCCACACTTTCTCATCCTCTCAACCAACGTGATAGTATCACTCGAAGATCTCGGAAAATCAGGAGAACAGCTCGAAAACTAGAGTTCTAATCATCTCGAGCGCCCCCCTATCCTGGAGTCTCATTCAAGAAGGCGAAAATTCAGGATCCTCATCTACCGGGTCTAATAGAACCAGGACGAGCTGCTCTGAACGCTCGATAGCTACCCACCCAGGCCGGAAGCGCGCCCCCGAGCCGCACCCACGCACCCTACGTCTTCGGCACCATCTATCTATCTAACTAACTCACCTCGACTTCTCACTCCGAAAATGTCCTCCCCCGACACCGCCTCGCGGCCGAAGCCCGCCGCCTCAGTAGCAGCAGCCAGCACCACCTCGCAGCCGCCGCGGCGGCGCGGCGGACCCGGCGGCCCAGTGCCCGTGGGGACCGGCACCACCACCACGACGCCGCGCTCCAGAAACCCCGTCAACATCGATATGTCCGGCCTACGCATCTCCGACACGGCCTCGCTCATAAGCACCGACAGCACAAACACCAGCGGCACCACCAGCAGCAGCGGGCGGAGGCGGCGACGGCGGCGGAACAACAACAAGAACACGAGCCTGCTGGCAAAGGGGCCAAGCAACGAGCGCGGGGTCACTGGGCTGCCGCCGATCCCGAGCAGCGGGGGCAAGGGCGGGAAGGGCGCCGGGAAGAACGAAGCGAAGTTGAAGGTCGGGTTGAATCTGGACGTGGACATCGAGCTGAAGGCGAAGCTGGGCGGCGACCTGACCCTCAGCATGGTGTGAGTAGCGCCTATTCCCAACCCCTTGTTCTGGAGGGGGAGCTGACTGGCACTGTGAAGGAATGACTAAGGCATTGCGTCAAAACAGACTCGAAGAGAAACCCAAACCCCGGAACTGCCCTGAGCTGCGCGTGCCTGGTGAGGGCGGAGTTGTCGCCACGGAGCTCTTCTATATGCGCGTCGGCACGCTGCGGTTTAGTAGGAGATGGACGGATCCCGATGCTGTGTTCAGGGAACATGCGTTCGTGACGGTGCTTTCGGCGCTGGGGTTGCTTCTGTCTGGATTCGTGTTGGGATGGGTGGCTTCGAGGACCACGGCTGGCAGAGGGCCACCGATGGTATCCTTTGGATCTGGGGTTGTGAATGAGTATGGATCTGGAGGTCCATTATCCGCGTCGTCTAGCTCGTGGCTTGATGGCGTCGTGGGCAGTGGAGGTGGTGGGTGTGAGTGCGACTGCGATCAGGTTGATGCCAGTATGATGGACCTAGCGTTTAGGCCATTGGCGAATTCGTCTTCTCGGTATTAATGCTATCTGGCCTCGTGGGAAAGCAATAGAAGAGAGGCAGCTGAAAAATTGATATGATACCCACCAGCTGTGGAGCCCATCGTCCTTGCCGCGCATCTCCGCCCTCTGTGTTCACCGGCCCGCCGCAGAGCCCCCAGCGGCCCCACAGCGCCGGGATCCCGCATCGGCCACCCGCAGCTACCCGGCCTGTCGGGGGTCTCCACGATGCTCATCGGGCCAGAACTCCACGACATGGTGCAGGTGGTGGTGTCGCCGTGCTACACCCCTCCCACCCCGTGTACCCCTCCCATCCAACCGGCAGTCAGGACTCCCATACATCGGCTCCACGGCCGAAAACGCGAAGGGCCGAGGAAGGAATTAGCAGTGACACATGGGCTTGGTGTTTCTTGGCGGCTCCGGTGAGCGGCAAGCCCATGGCCGGACACCACTTCCAATGGATGCCATGCCGTGCTCTGGAAACTTTGTGAGCTCTTGCGCCTAAATCGAGATGTTCTAGCAAAGAGGCGAATAGGGAGCCCGTTCGACAAACAGAAAATGGTTGAAGGATTCGCCAAATGGTGGGACGGACCGAACTCCGAGCCCTGGAGCCGATCCCAGAACCGACCTCTTCAGTATTGTCATTCCGCATGACTGCCGAGCGGCACCGGCTTGGTTGACGCGACAAACCGACGGTGCGTGCTGTTTTCGGAGAGGAGAAGCAGCCATGTGGATGGAAAGGCGCGGTTGGAAATGGAGACATGCGGGTTGGAGCTGGTGTGGGCTTGTACTATGTGCACTATCGCCCCACATATCTTTTATCTTTCGCCTTTCCCCCGGTTTGCAGGCACGGTGAATCAACATTTTTCTTCCCCTTCAGCGAACTTTGTGGGAGAGTAACTTTCTTTCTTTCTGTCTCCCTCTCCTGCTCTTCTCCGCGACTCCGGCGCGTGAGAATGGTAATGAAAGTGTTGTGCACGGTCGACTGTTGGCCCCAAACGTGTTCGGTCTAAACTCCTCGTCATTGGGAAGGGCCTGCTTGTAATTCATCGCATTTGCGCATTCGCTCGCTCCCAAGTCTGGACTGTGAACTAGTCTCTGAGTGACTCACCTCATATTCTCTCTTCGACTCTCAGTCCAAAGATCATCATCAGCCGGGCATCACTCCTACAAACTACCAGCAACTACTCAGCAATCCCGTCGCCGGTCTCGTAGATCCATCCAGCGGTCGAGCCAGGAGTATATGGGAAGACACTCATAGGCGCCATGGCAAACATAATCGACTTCGGCTCAGAGATGCCCTCGTACGCCGACCTCAGGACCCAATCGACCAACAACCATGGGCGCGATCACGCTCATGAGCACGAGCACACAGACAGTTCCTCTCTGAGCGAGGAGAAACTCTCACTTCGGCTCGAGCCCACCAAAAGCCGAAGCCGGAGCCGGAGACGGCATACACGCTCCCGCGCCCCGTCGAACTCGTCTGCTGACACGGACCCCCTCGAGCCACTGGAACTCGCCCTCTCCGGAGCTCAGAATGGAGAAGCCGTAAGTCGAATGCGCACCGGAGCAACGGCTGCGACAACGACGAGCACATGGTCGCGTCCGCCTGAGTATGAGGTATCGTTCGACAGTCCCTCGGACCCGCTGAACCCCAAGGATTGGCCGCTATGGTACCGTATGTGGACAATTTTCGTGGTCAGCTACTCGACGTGGGTGATTGTATTGTATTCAACCTCATACACCGCAGCAATACCCGGGCTAATGGAGACATTCCATGAGGAGAACAAGATTATCGCAACGTTGGGGTTGACAACGTATCTGTTCGGGCTTGCGACGGGGAGCTTGGTAGTGGCGCCAATGAGTGAGCTTTTCGGGCGTCGGCCGGTGTATCTCGTCTGCGTGGCTATATCGACATTACTCATCATCCCATGCGCACTTGCGACATCCCTTGCGGAAATCATTGTCGTGCGGTTCTTCGGGGCGATGTTTGGCGCCGTGATGATCTGTAATGCCGCGGGGACGGTCGCAGATATATCGACGGAAGACGACAGGGCGCTGTATATGAGTCTGTGGAGTATTGCGCCTCTGAACGGGCCGGTGACGGGTCCGCTTATCGGCGGGTTCGTGTACCAGTATCTCGGATGGAGGTGGGACAATTGGTTGGTACTGATTCTGGCGGGTGTCGCGGAATTGTTGATGTTCACGATCAAGGAGACCTACCTTCCAGCAGTGCTGAAGAAGAAGACAGTCAACCTCCGGAAAGAAGAGGACGACGAGAGATATTGGTGCGAGTACGACGATGCAAAAAGATCGACCGCAGAGCTGATGAAGATCAGCCTGAGCCGGCCTTTTGTGCTGAGTGCCACGGAGCCAATCTTGTGGTTCTTCAACGTCTGGATCAGTGTGATCTACGGGATCTTGTACTTGGTGAGATCCTCCGTCACACAAGATCGACGATCGATTTGGCGTAAGCTGACAAGTCGCACAGTGTTTCGTGGCCTACCCGATCGTGTTCGAGGATGCGCGAGGATGGTCCCCCGGTGACACCGGCTTGTCCTTTATCGGCATCGGCATCGGGACGCTTATTGCCATCTTTATGGAGCCGATCTGGCGAAAGATCATCAACTCGCATCCCAAGGATCCGGAGACAGGTCGTGTGCCTCCCGAGGCGAGCGCGAGCATCATGTCCATCGGTGCCGTCTTGACGCCCATCGGCCAGCTGGTGTTCTCGTGGACGTGTCTCCCGACGAGCATTCCTTATGCCGTTCCCATCGCCTTTGGTATACCCTTTGGTCTTGGTAACACGCTATGCTTCATATACGGCACGAATTATCTCGCAGGAGCGTACGGCTACTACGCCGCCAGCGCACTTGCAGGAAATGCTGTGATGCGCTCGATCTTCGGAGCCACGCTTCCCTTGGCTGGCCCGAGCATGTACAAAGCGCTCACGCCGCAGTGGGCTGGTACGCTGCTCGGACTGATGGAGGTCGTCCTGATCCCCATCCCATTCGTATTTTACAAATACGGTGACCGCATCCGAGCCCGGAGTCCTGTGATCCAGGTGATGAGAGAGGAGCAGTTGAAGAACGACAAGAAGCGGGCTAGGCGTCTCGAGAAATTGGAGAGGCAGCGGAGGCAGGCTGCCCCTGATGCGACGGAGGTCGTCGGAAGCCGGGTTCTTGGAGATGGAGAAATCAAAAGGCCGGAAGATGCGAGAATAGATGAGGATGAGGTTGCTGCTGAGACCGAAGGCAGGGACGTGGAGAAGGGCGCTGAAATTGTTTAAGTGATCTAAGTGCTGCAGCGCACTGCCGTTGTGATCTGCTGGTGGGACTTCTGGGGAGACAATTTATTAGGAATTGGCCACCAAAACCCGGATAGAAGAAGCCTTTTCCGGGCGGTGAGCTTGTCTTTCTGACCCGGATTGTTTGACGAGTTGAAGCAGCGATTCAGCGATGTAATCTGGGAGATGTGATGAGTAAGCCAACCAACCGGACGTCCCGGCCGAGTCCGAACTCTGTCAACTTTCACTCGGCCGGAAACCTCGAGACCTCACTGAGACGACGACCTGTCTTGTGCCTCTTTCTCATCCCGCGGCCGAGATACTGTCAATTGAGCATGAGATACCCCCAAGATGAAGTAAAATCTCAACGCCGTGTCTCGAGCTCAGGTCCCTCCCTGCAACTGCTAAACGCTGCTCGTCTCCAACCCGCAAGTGGCCTCGTCCATAAGGAGATCTTCACTGCACCTGCTTGAATTGGCTTCTATGTCACATGAGCTCGGAGCCATGTTTCTGGGCCATTTACAAGCTGCAACACGGCTTCACAGACGGGGTTTCGTACATGCATCTGAGGTCACACGAGGGTGTGGCATCGTGCTTACGAGTGTTGTCTTGGACTCCATGATGTGGTTTACCCCTGGGGAAACTTCGCAATCCAGGGGCAATATATGTATATGTCTCTGTAGTCTAAGAAACCTCGTCCTCGTTGTCTGGGAGGAGCAGGTACGCGACCCGATACACCTTCCCTGTGTCAGCTTCAGCTTGACGACGAACCTCACCACCGCAACATACGCGGACGACTCTGCAAGCGGGCAGGTCGAGCCTGGCGTAGGTGTGTAGTACGCAGTTCTGTAACAAGTGTCAGTGTATCGCGGACGGCACTATGAGTTGTGAGGTGTCGTGTCGCCGTTTGACTGCAACCTGGCGAAGAATGACACGATCATGATGTGACAGAACCCGTGGTGGCTTGGGTTTCTTTACAATAGGGGGGGGGGGATGAGTGGAGGCGTATTTCTCGAACAAGGCAGGGACCGATTGGGCCGGAAACAATGCGAGTGCGCTGGCTAGGCTGCTGGGCACGGTGGCGCTCCATGTTGCCGTGGTCCTGATTAGCGGGTCTGAGGCTATCTGGAAGACCTCGCTTCTTCTGCCTCTGCTGTTGTAGGGTGGAGGACAGAGGAGCCAAGCATGTGGCTGCTGAGGCGAAGCAGCTGGATGGAGCCGCTAAGAGGTGAAGGATGGCGGTTTGGCGCCTCTGATAGTCGAGAGTCTGAAGACCATGAGAGCGGGCGTTTCCACGATGTTCCGGAATGAAACACTACATCCCAGACATTACAGAAACCAGCCTCGGGGGGTATCCGTCCGGCCGAGTGTCAGACGAAGCCCGGACACCCTCGTGGCGTCCGTCCGGGTGGACCGATGGTAGTGAGCAGGCGGGCGCTTGTCTAGAAGGAGAATACAGAAACGGTCAAGTGCAAACAACGTCTTTCGAGGCCTGGCAAATGTCAGCCTTGGCATTGCAACCACGGCGCACACGTCCCGCTGACGAGGGTGGTCCGGATCTCGCCTGGGTGTTCGTTCGGAGGTTGAAGCAAACCTTGAACGGATGGGAACCGTGAAAGTCGGCGTGAACTATCAAGCACAAAGCAGCGAGTCAGCAGATCTGGGGGCGGAGCGCAGCAGCTCTGGAGTGCCGTAATCTCGATGGGAATTCTTGCGCAATGGGGATGCTGCATGGTATGTACTAGTATCTCGCAATATTCGTGCAGCATGGGCAATCAAATGCCATGGTAGAGTGCCATCAAGTCACGCGATGGGCTCGCGACCTCGGGGGTAGCACGCAGATCCGGGCCATTTGATCCGACCAGATGCTCTGAGATATGACAAGAGCGGTTGGGAACGGAAGGTGGCATCCGTCGAGCTGAGTCGGCCTTGGTAGATGGGGTCCACAGAGGCTTGTTCGGGTATGCAGCCTTTCCATTTTGTCGGGTCACGAGCGAGACCCTCGACGAGGCTGTTGGCCTGCAAGTCAAATTACAAGCTTAAATGGCTGGAGGGAGAGAGTAGGGAGGGGTCCACCGGGCCCATCTGTGTGGCCCGAAATCCCCGTACCACAGCACACCACAGTGCCCAGATGCAGGTGTCGACTTGCCTGTTTTGTTTGCCCCGCTGCGCTGCTGCCCCGCCGCAATTCCAGGGACAAGGGGCCTGAAATTTGACATCTGGAGTTCTCTTCAAAGCTGCCATGGGATTCGGATGACATGGCATCTTGACGATGCCCCCTTTCTACCATGGTACCTAGGCCCCCGAGAACACCGAACACATTGCTTGCTTGCTGGCTTGCTGGCTTGCGAACGGACTGATGGACTGACTGACTGACTGACCGACTCACCGACCGGAGAGAAGGACCATCCCAGATTCAGTCACAAAGTTGTCACTATCTGCGCATCACATTTGATTTACATAGTATAGGTACATGGCACGTGTGTGTCACAGGCGCACTGCTCTCGCCCTTTCCACCTTTGTGAGACGCGCCAAGACTCGGGTGGTGCTGAGGACGCCGCGAATGGCACCGCTGCCACCACTGCCACCACTGCCGCCGACCACTGGGCCCGACCACTGCAACCAAGCGGGCAAGCGGGCGGATTTCAATTAGCTCTTGCATTCCTTCTGCGATCTAGCTCCGTCTTGGCAACATGTCGGCTTCGATAGTTCCTTTCTCGTCCACAACTCTTTCTTCACCAGACCTGGGGGGCACTTGCCCTGCATCCCTCGGTTCGCCATGGAACGCAATGTTTTGTTCCTGTTTCTGTTTCTGTTTCTGTTTCTTCCTTTCTTGCATCTCCCGAGCCTCGACCTTGACCTTGACCTCCACATCCACCTCCACCTCCACGCCACCTCCACCTCAATCTCTTCATCGCACATCACGACCTTACCCACCTACCGCACCGTATCGAGTCGAGCATCTGCTTCAACCTCTCTCTTTTCTGTGCTTTTGTCCTGGTGACTTTGACTTTGATTTTGACCTTGACCTTGACTTCAACCCCTCCTTCCTTCCGAAATCGTGCGCAAAACCTTCCAGGTAATACACCACCTACCTACCACCTTGCTTCTCTGCGTGCGCTCTTGGGTAGCTGATACGTGGCATAGAACAGCACCACCACCATTGCTTACCTCCCAGCTGCGCCACCATAACTGTCCCACGGCCGACCGAAGTCCCTCTGCCTTCCTGGGCGCCGTGCCCTGCGAACCCCTGGGATCGCCCCTCGGGAAACCCGCCCCCAGCAGAAGATGATTCGCTTTAGGAGATACCGCGTCTTCGTGGCGTGCGCTGTCTTCTTTGTGTTCCTCCTCTACCGCGTATCTGTCAATTCCGCCTGGGACGATGACTTCGAATCCAACTATCGCTATGTTGCCTCTGCCGTACTGCCCAATGCAGGGCGCAGACCTGCCCAAGGGGAACTTGAGCAGAAACCGATCCCTCACCCTCTGTCAACGGGCGGTGACGAGGACAAGGAGCAGCAGAAGGTGAAAATTCCCGATCTGAAACCGAGCCCCGATGCAGGAGACAACTTCGCCTTGCCGAACCCGGCTCCGGCGAACGACGTCGTGGGCGAAGACAATGCGCCCGCAACCACACCCCCGCCAGTCGTCCAAGTTCCAGACAGGAAACCAGGGCGAATTGATGATGTCTATCCCAACGACGGCGAGCAGCCTCTTCATATTCAGAAGCCTCCGGGCCGGGTCGAGCCAAGTACCACCTTCACTCCCCCCGTCCACTGGACAAAGCTACCAGAGCGTTTCCCCGTCGAAGAAGGTTCTTTGATTCCCTTGCCCACCGGGGTGACCAAGTCCATCCCTACCATACAGCACAAGTTTGGTTCAGAGACAGATCAGGCCAAGAAGCAGCGGGAGGAGCGCTTGGCAGAGGTCAAGATGGAGATGAAGCGCGCCTGGGATGGCTACAGCAAATTCGCTTTCGGACATGATGAGCTCATTCCTCTCCAAAAGGGCGCTCGCGATCCCTTCGGGGGCTGGGGTGCGACGCTCGTCGACTCGATGGACACATTGTGGATCATGGGCCTGAAGCAAGAGTTCGACGACGCATACCGCGGATTGGAGAACATCGACTTCACCACATGCGCTCGGAACGACATACCGGTGTTCGAGACGACAATCCGCTATTTGGGTGGACTCATCGCCGCCTATGACGTTACTGGTGGCCACAAGGGTGATTACCCACTGCTCCTCAAGAAGGCGGTTGAGCTTGCTGAAATCCTGATGGGTGTATTCGATACCCCGAACCGGATGCCCGTCCTTTATTACAACTGGAAACCAGCCTATGTGTCTCAGCCACACCGTGCCAGCACCAGGTCGGGCATAGCAGAGCTCGGAACGCTGTCCATGGAATTTACGAGACTGGCCCAGTTGACCGGAAACGACAAATACTACGACGCAGTCGCCCGCATCACCAATGCCTTGGATGAATGGCAGAATCGAGAGGACGACACAGCTTCGTTAGTGCCAGGGATCTTTCCCCAAGATATCGATGCGTCTGGTTGCAACAAATCAGCCACGGCCATGCTACTAGAAGATAGCGCAAGTTCTCTAGCCAAGGAACAGGCTGACAGCTCTATGCTCCGGGAGCCCAAGGGATATGTACCAAAGACGCCATTGAGCTCGGAGATGGAGCTGCGTGACGACACAGGTCTCGAAGGGACTAGAGCTTCCAAGAAGCGCAATGTTGAGCCTCCAAACCAACAAAAAGTTCGCATGGATGCACCTTGGAGCGCAGGAGCACCTGATAAAACAATCTCCAGTAGCCGTGCCCCAGCACACGAGCCTCTTGCGGCGGACGGTCTTCCTGCCAACTGGCACTGTGTGGCCCAGAACCTCACGGCGGCAACCGGGTCCCAGTCTTACGGTATGGGCGGGAGTCAGGACTCGGCATATGAGTATTTCCCAAAGCAATACCTGCTACTGGGAGGCCTGGAGGCAAAATACCAATCGCTGCATGAGAAGACTGTCGAAGCGGTGAAGAAACACCTGCTATTCCGGCCCATGACAAAGGATGACCCTGATATCCTCTTTTCTGCGAAACTGAAGATTTTCGCGGACAGGAATGTGGAGTCCTCCCAGAGGATCCAACGGGAGTACGAGGTCACTCATCTGACGTGCTTCCTGGGAGGCATGTTTGCCATGGGAGGAAAGATCTTCGACTCGGAAGAGGACCTGGAAGTTGGACGCCGTCTCACAGACGGCTGTGTGTGGGCTTACTCCAGCATGCCCTCAGGCATCATGGCTGAGTATGCTGAGCTCGCGCCCTGTCAAAACCCCGAGTCGTGCCAGTGGAACGAGACGGAGTGGCATCTCGGGATCGACCCAGATCCCGGGTTGAGAGAGTTGCAGATGGAAGTCTATCTCGACAAGTTGGCCGAATGGGAGGTTAAGAAACAAAAAGCCCTGCGTGCGGAGGCCGAGAGACTGCAAGCGGAAGAAGAGCTTGGATACAGTCCGGAGAGCGTCGAGGAGAGGCAATCCAAGACACAGCCAACAGTTCCGGGACAGGGCGAGCCTGTTGCAGAGGGCGGAGCAAGGAGCAGCAGAGACGGCTCTTCTAGACGTGACGACGATTCCTATTACCAGTCGCGGCAGAACAAGCGAAAGCGGTCTCTTGATCCTGAGACCGGGGATACCCTTGCCTTTGACCCGTCGACGCTCGATCAGAAGGCTATCGAGGAGAAGATCAAGATGCTCGAGGCGGAGTTCGACCATCCTCAAGAAGTTACGGCCGAGTTTCCGGTAGGCGACTCATTTGGCGGTACAGTGGGTCACGTGTCCATCGAGGAGTCCAGAGCCAAACGACCCAAGATCAAGCCTGCCCCGACCTTCAAAATACCTCCTAAGCCACGCAAGCCTCCTACCCATATCGAATACGTGATGGATCGTATCGACACCGAGGCCCTGCCACCCGGGTACACCAAGATCGGCAGCAACGGCTATCAGTTGCGGTAAGTGGTCCATGGGCTCTCCTGCTGCCTTCAAACTTGTACAGATGTTGACTCCCCTCACAGGCCCGAAGCTATCGAATCGGTCTGGTACATGTACCGGATCACAGGTGACCCAACCTGGCAGGAGAAGGGCTGGAAGATGTGGAAGTCTGTCATAAGCAACGTGCAAACCGAGGTCGCGCATTCGGCCATCAACGGTGTTAACAGCCTCAATGGCATTGTCTACACTGACCACATGGAGAGTTTCTGGACAGCTGAGACGCTCAAGTATTTCTACTTGCTGTACTCGGAGCCCGATGTCGTGTCATTGGACGACTGGGTGCTCAACACCGAGGCGCATCCTTTCAGGCGGCCTTCGTAAGGGGCGTTTCTGTATATGTAAACACTGCACAGCGGGCGTTAATGTATGAAGACGCGACGACAGGACTATCCTTGGATGGAGGTCCTGGTAATGTGTACACAGCAAGCATGGCGGACGGTGTTTGGCGTTCAACTGTGGATGCGGGTATGTCAAGGGGATCAAGGACGATCTTCCCTTGGCTAATAAAGCATGGCACTGGGTTTGGGCTTCGCATACGGAGTAAATACGGCACGGCACGCATGGGATAGGTGGCTTTCTCTAATGGCCCTGGGGGTGGTCTGCGGCGTCACGCGGGAGGTATCAAGACTCTAGCAATAGCAGACAGGGGCAGAACGTCCTATTAGAATCAACATACCTAGAATGGTATTTTACGTATCATCAGTGTCACGAAATTCAAGCTGGTGCGGGGGGACAAGGTGGCGAAAGATGCTCGATGCTATTCCATTTCCTATTCCTGATGCTGACACGAGGAGGATTGATGCCCCCCTCCTGGTCCTTCTCTATCCTATGATCTATACAACACAACTGCTCTGCTTGCTTCCGTTTTTTTGTGGTTTAGGCTGCCAGAGAACAGTAGGAAAAAAGGAACAAGAAAAAAATTAAAGGGCCAAATATGCCGAATTAGAGGAAGAATAGAGGCCAGCACCTCGGTTCTTCCGGTCGTCTTGTAGACAAGAGGGGTGGATGCGTCTCTTTCCTGCATGAAATCAAATTTGCTGCCTGCTTGCTAAACGCTTTCCCCCGTCTTGAATGTAGGAACGAAAAACTCCATTCTTTCCCCCAAATGCATTTGGCGATTTGTCCCTTCTCTCTCTGATTTTTTTTTTTTTTGGTTGTGTGTGTGTGTGTGTGTGTGTGTGTGTGTGTGATGCGTTGATGGTAACGGCTTCGGTTGGATGGCTTAGTTGTTTGGGTTGGTTGGTTGGTTGGTTGGTAGTGAGTTTCCAGAAGGTTTGGGGGATTGTGGGGGGGACCTACGGAATGCCCGCCGTTGAGGGATGCACAGGCCATCTCTCCGACCCGCCAGCCAGGGTCAACCGGTCTTTCCTTTCTTCTGCAGGGATGCAGGTCGGTCGGCCGTTTCAAACCTTGTGAAGCTGCAGTATAACGTAAGCTGCTACTTTACCTGTGCAGCTGTTGCTCGGCAACTCGGTCAACACGCAAAGTCAACACACCTCCACGCATTTGACATTGCCACCGAACACGAGCTCCCAATCTCGTACAAAGCAGCACAGTTCTTCGCACTGAACAGCAATCTCGTCTTCCTTCAACCATACCACGGAGCACCCTCACCTCACCTTGTAATCATCGAATTTGAATACATCAGAAGCGAAATCACGAAGCGACTATTTTAAGGACATTACGAGATTGCGATCGGTTCCCCGGCGCGGGCTTGCACAAGATGTTTGCAGCGCATGATCAGGAGAACCTGGTCTCCATCCATCAGACAGCAGCGAGCACCAAGCAGCAGCAGCAGCAGCAGCAGCAGCAGCAGCATGCCAGGACACTGCAGCCAAAGACTCCTGGAGCTCGATATCCCAAGACACCTCTGAAGGTCCCCCTTAACGATGAGAACGTAGCGCGTGGACTTGGAGGAAAGAGCATCCTGACCAACAAAACAAAGGTCAACGACAAGTCACAATGGATGACGCCTGCAGGTGAGCCATCTTTAGCTGTACCAGCACCACCGATACCAACAATAAACACAACACCACGCTGCACCCCATAATCAGAATGTCTGCTTACAGTAGTAATACAGAACCCCGAACAGGCCGCCCTGTCCTCGGCGACAAGACCACCAATGCCAAAGCCAGGACCAACCAGCCCACAGCAGCCAAGACCCCTGCCCTCCGTGAGGTCGACGGTAAGAGCCAGGTCCGACCCACCACCACAACCAGGCCCAAGGCTTCAGCCCCCAAGGCCGAGTCCTCCAAGCTGCAGATCCTCCTCGACAACTCAGATCCTCTCTCTGATGAGGTCGACACCAACCTGCCGCCTCCACCCGAGCAGCCCTACGAGTCCGACGTCTTCCCCGCCGGTGTGCTCACGTTCGACGCCGCCAGGCCGGAGAACCGGATGAAGGGCTACTATGATTACTATCACAACCGCCGCGACGAGAATGGCATGACGCGTGTGGATCGGGAGATGAAGGTGAAGCAGGAACGGCGCTTCAGGGATGCGGACGCGCGCATTCGGAAGGACATGGACGAGATGACTTGGGACCTGGGACTGGAGTCGCCCAAGAAGAACCCTCTTCCTGCCCCGCAGGATACGAACAAGAAGGTCCTCCGTCCCGGCACAGCAGGCAAGGCCCCATCGACGCTGGACTCGCGCCGCGCAGCGTCCGCACTGGGCATGGCTCCGAAGACCTCTTCCACGACGCAGCGCAAGCCGCTCTCCGCCAAACCGGCCACCTCCGACAAGAGCCTCCCCTCCTTCATGCAACCCACCAAGGCCAGGCAACCCACGAGCACCACCACCCTCACCTCCCGCCCCAAGATGCCCTCCTCATCCACAAGCGCCGCCGGCATAGCCGCCTCCCGGAGCACACTCGGCTACACCAAGGGTCGCAGCGCCTCCTCCGCCCTGCACTCGCGGAGCAAATCCGAGGCTCCCTCGCGAGCCTTTGTCCGCTCCGAGACCACCGCTTCTGACAGGACCATTACGCCCGCGAGCTACGCGCGGGACACTGCCGAGGCGAAGCCGGAGTTCGTGTCGATCTTTGACGTCCCGCCCGAGCAGGACGACCCGGATCTTTTTGCCGGCATCGCGGCTGGAGACCAGTGCCTGTTCGGAAGTGAGGAGGTCTTGAATCTGTTGGACGATGCGGATGACTTTCGCTTTGAGTTGGAGCTATAATCCTCCCTCAGGGGCACCTGTAATACGGGACATGATGAGGGGACGGCGTTTGGAAAATGGTAAACGGGTCGATCGGCAGCGCGCCTGGCCTGGATGAATGGATTATTCAAGGTGTTGTTGGCTGGTATGGTATGGTATGGTATGGTGTGGTATGGTATGGTATGGTATGGTATGGCATGGTATGGTATGGCATGGTATGTCTGTCTTTTACAGTATTTCTAGAGGATCGGGAAAGAGTCCATCAGAGTTTCTCTTCGACAGAGCCAGGTGTGAGAATGGCCTGATGAATTTTACATCATTATCCGCAATTCGACGGACAATGCAAACACGTTCCGCACCGATGTCAAGTTCCTCACATAGGTGGGTCGTCTACTCTACTGGACATTTCGCACGGCATATCTGCGGCGGATGACTCGCAAGCATCGAGAATCTTTTCACAATCACCCACCCAAGGGGACGCGCAGGAGAAGTAATCGCATATAACAACTTCTTAATTTCTCTCCAGAGCAGTCTCGGGTTGGATTTTCGAGAATACTCGCAGCTCTCCTTTCTCTCAACCTCCTCCATCCTCCTCACTCGACCCGCATCAAACTGTTGCCCTATGTGGATCAAGCTGGCTGGCTATATACAATGACCAAATCGAAATCCTCTCATTGACTGATTGATTCGGCCCACGACGAGTGAAGACTGCGGCCCGTCTGCTCCACGAATTAGCCCCTCCGCCTGGCTGGCGTTGAGCCAGGTCTCCCGTCTCTCTCACTCACACGTGAGTCTCTCTTCCCCGGCTGTCCCTTGGGCACTTGGGAAGTAAATGATTTTTTGATATTTTGCCTCTCAACACCTAACCAGTCACCGGATGCGAAAGCGACCCTGCCCCTGTGACCTGATCCGACCGCTTACGAATGCATGTATGTAATCGAAGCGGTTCATGGAATCGAAAGCCAAACTCCGGCCATTGAGAAACAGAGAGCCGATCGTGAAGCGAACATGCCGTGCTCTCTATCCCGCCGCGTACACGTCAGCCACTGACCCTGTTTTGTGAAGAGACACCAGATGTTTGCCCGGACCGAGTTTAAATGGCTGACGCACAGGGCTGAACTCGCGGACTGTATTAATTGAGGAAGCCCTTGCACTCTGCAGTCCCGCAGAGACAAGGAATGCGGTCTTCAGAGCGAATCTCCCGGTCGAACTTGTAGTCGTATGTCAACTCTTCGTCTACGATCAGATTAGTAAAACAGTCCATAAATGTTTGGTAGTAATGATATTGCCAAGGTGATAGCTTACTCTGACCAATAGCCCTCTCGGCATAGATGACAATGCGCTTGGTTCCCTCCACGCGAATGATGCTGGCCTTGCAATTCGGCGCACAGCTGTGGTTGATGAATCGCGCGATGCCACCCTTCTTGGTTGCGTCGATGACAGTGTCGTCGTCAATACGGAACAGGTAGCTGCTCCCGATGCCGCTCTTCGTGTACTGAATCTCGCGAAGGTCTGCGATCTTCTGGCGCACCTGCTCACCGACATATTCGATAATCATGTCGTCCTTAGCAATGTTCTCCATCGCATACAGGCCCCAATTGTGGATCGCCGATCGCGCGAACTTGACAGGCTTCTTGCGCTTCTTGAGCTGGTTGAACCGCAAAACGTCAGATGCCTGACCGAAAACCTTCTGAGTTTTCTCAAGCGAGGAGTTGTGGTCACGCTGTTTGGCACGCGTGTCACGAGCGTTGCTCTGCGAGCCAACATGGTCTGGAGCGACACGGGTAACGTTAACTTCAGCCATGGCCTTGACCTTGCCGCCCTTTCCGGCCTTTTCACGTTCCTCGCGGGCCTTCTGCACCTTAATGTGATGCGGAAGATATTTGGACTTCTCGGAGTTGAGGATCCTCTTGATGCCCTCCGTGCGCGCGCAGCCTGTGGAGTTGGGCACGTAGTAGCCTTCGATACCCACGATCTCGCCAGACCCGTCCCAGGAGTTGAGATCCCTGATGCGATCCCGTTTCCACAGCCATGCCTGCGGATCGCCAATGTCTTCGGCAGTGAATTTCTTCTTGAGCTTGGCGACATTCGGCTTGTCCTTGTCCCCAAGTGCCAGAGTCTGCATTGACTCGATATCCAGCTTGAACTTCGGTGGGAGAACGAGTGCCGGGCCGACATAGTCTGGGTAGAGATCCGGATCCGGCAAGGGCTTACCTGTGGCCGAAACCTCGGGTTCGGGCTTTGGCTCTGGTGGTGGCGTGGGTTGCTTGGGAGATTCGGTTTGCTGTTCAGCTTCCTGCTCAAAAATGTCCTGCTGCTGTTTCTTGAGGGCCTCACGCTCCTCGAAGATCTGTTTCTTGGATTTCTTCTTCGACTTGGTTGCGGTCTTCTTGGCGCCCTTCGCTGTGGGCGCGGGGGTGAGCAGTCGAGAATCATCATCGTCCTTGTCGTCAGTATCGACCATGGAGACATCCTCGGAAGCGTCGCGAAGAGGGTAGCCTGTTTCGATGCGATCGATAGTCACTCCAAATAGCTCCTCGTCGCTCTTTTTCTGACGCTTGATCGCTGTCTCGACGTGCAGATCCAGCTTTCTCTTCTTGGTGTGTGGCAGGGCGAAACTGGCCTCCGTCATTGAATCGTCCTCCGCGGGACCCCAGTCATCCTTTGTATCCTCATCAGTGCTCATGCGGCTTCGGGGCCGAGACTCGGGCTCCTCAGTGTCCCTCGCAAGAGAATCTCTGTGGTCGGCCTCATCCTCGGACTCAGCGTCGCTATCTGCATGTTGCAAACGATGATGAAGCGATCGGAAGGCCGGACGGTGAGACTGTGGTCTCTCTCTAGCAAAGGGGTCGGTAAATCCAGACCTCCGGGCGAGAGTACCCCTCTTCGCCTTTCTAATTCGTGGCAGCGCAGCGACATCGAGATGCTTCGTACGGCGCTCAATGGGGTCTGCCCTGGAATTCGGAGTACTCGCTGGAGACTTGTCGCTATCTTCGAAGAGCAGGGTGGGAGCCTTGGGGGCTTCCGGATCCTGCAAATTGAGCTTCCTGCGCTTGGCAGCATGGTTGGCAGGGTCCAGGTATTGGAAGAGAGTAGGCGCAGCCACTTTCTGGCGGATGTGTTTGATGAGGTGCTCAATCATCTCCCGCCGCACCACGTCCGCAGCCTCCCTTACTGGGTCAAAGTTATTTGCCCGCTCCCGCTTCTCGTCTTCCAGATCCCTCATGTCTTCCCTCCTCGCGCGTTCCTTGTCATCTCGCTTCGGCGGCTCGATGGCGGCAGGTCGTCGCGGTGGGCTGCGGCTTCGCCTTCGGTAGGTCAGGGATGTCGAGTTGATGGATGGCTTTCCGTCAGTGCCGAACAGGTGGAGATCCAGCTTCAGTGTGTACGTGAAGAAGGCGGTGCCTTGCGCGTTAGCATAGCATCGCTCTGCTTCCGAGCGCCCTAGTGTCGAGTCTGGGAAGATGATATAGTACCCGGTCCGGTCAGCACGAATGTCTGCGAAACGAAAGGTCTTGAGTCGCTTCCTCATATGCTCGATCGTAGTAGGCATCACAGGTACATATTCATGTGCGACAAAGACATATGGCTCCCTCTTGAGATGGGTCGTGATCGGTGTCTGTTCGATCAGACTCGAGATTCGCGCGGCCATGGACAAGGGGCGAGCTTCCTGAGCTGGTGCTTGTCGGAAGGCAGCGGGACCACGAGGCGCCGTCGGGGGCGGCCCAGGTAGGATCTCTTTCGAACGGGGCGCGGTAGGTATGGGCTTTTGGATCAGAGGCTGTGACTTTTCCCGGTCCTCCTTCAAGGCGTCTTCCAGCATGCGCCGGCTCTTCTTGCCGTCAGGGTCGAACTCGACACGGACTTGATAGGACTCGATCTTCCTGCCGTTCATGTTTCGCACAGCGCGCTTTGCAGCGTCAATGGCCAGCACTGGGAGCGGCCGGGACCGGCTGGGCTTGGAGTCCTTGTATCGGAAGGTAGCAAACCCAAGGAAGCTCCCCGTCTCGGGATGCATCTTGTTGCTGCTCTCTGCCACATCACCGAAACCTCCAAAGATGGCTGCGACTCTGCTAAAGGTGATGAGTGGATTGAAGCCGGCAACGACGATCTGGGTGGGAGGCCCAGGGCCCACGGAGGTCTTGGAATCCCATGCATAGGGCTTTACGTTGTACGGCGCCTGGCGCAAACGAGATTTGGGCAAGTGGTAGTCGACATTGATGTAGTCGAGGCGACTGCCTTTGGCGAGTCGAGGATCGGCCGGCGGGGGAGCGTCATCTTCCTATACACAGAGCAATTTTATTAGCCTACTTCACCCAAAGACCGAAGATGACACTCCCCATGCCGGGCCGAGTATATGTATTTACGTACCAAGCCAAACTCCTTGTATTTCGGTTTCTTCTTGTCTCTCGATGATCGATCGGCGGAGGGGTCATGGACGGCTCTGATCACTTGGACACGGAGTGAGGGGTCTCGAGCCGGTATGCGATGAGAGATATTGGATGTGTTCACGGCAGCACCATTCTCACGGCGGACATCTGGCTTCAATGCGGATCCGTTGGTCTTGGCGGGATGTGAAGGATTGGATGTATCCGGCTTTGTTGGATGAGGGCCGACGGGGGGAGACGGCGAGTCGATGGTCGTGAGCGGGGTGACATATGAGTATGAGGATGAGTTCTTTGAGACGGCCGCGGTGTTTGTGCGCATTGAAGATGCATTGGTGGCAGACGATGTGATGCTGGTATGCGAGCTCTCAGAACCAACGGTGTTGGGTATGTCTGCGCGGAGGGCATCGATATCATCAGCGGAGGTTTGGGCCGGGTCTGATATGGGGGTGCCCCGGCGGGATCTTGCGACGACGGCAGGATCATCGGGTCGAATTGTCGCGCTAGGGACAGATTGACCGTTGAGGGCTGGCTTGTCCGTGAGCGTGGACGACGGCGATTCCTGTGTTTCCCTCCTCGCCTTCTCCTTCTCGCGCTCCATGGCTCTGTCCCTGGCTGCCCTGGGGGCGGCAGGGAAGAACTGGGCGAAGCTCGCACTCGAGGGGCGAGTCATCGTGTCCCTGTCGGTAGCAGCAGCAGCGGCAGCAGCAGCAGCGCGACAAATGTTAGACACCGTTTACCACTTCCGCCGTCCACCAACCATCATTTCTCGCGAACCGAATGAGACTGCCGATACCATTCATGTGCGTGTCGATGAGATTGGGGACGATCGTCGCGGTGGTCGGGCGCGTCGTGGCACGCGACAGATGAGAAAGGGAGAGCCTGGACTTTCGGGGGTGGGCGCGGGAGGCGGGAACAAATGGGAAATTGCTCAGAGTTGCGAGCCCCAGCTCGACCTTCCAATGACGTGGGCCGGATCGGTGATTGACTGGCTGCGCCTGAAGTCTACCGTCGGCAGCTGACCAAGAGCTGAAGAGGCGGATGATGAGAGCAAGAAAAAGCTGGAAAGGAGGCCAGCAGACAAAGCGTCGCTTGTCGCAACCGTAACAGATGAAGAAGTCCGTAGGCATACAACAAAGCAGATGGCAGAGTCGAGAATGGTAGTGTCGAAATGCTGTCTGGAAAGGAGGATTTGGTCTCGGGTTGGGGAAAAGTTAGATTGGGTTGGTGAAGGAAATGCGCTGCGACGGCTTCTGAACCGAAAGAGTTCAGGGATGGCGGTGGCAGGGGGGCAGGGGGGCAGGGGGCAGCTTCCAGGCCCCTCCCCCTGCTGCCCATTGGCTCGTGCCTGCCTCAAAGCGCCGCCTTCACATGCAGCCCCGCCACATTTTTAGCGTGCCTGCACTTGCACTTTCCTGAGCTTTGTGTGGTCTATGCATCATGGAGAAATTGTGGCGTAGCCATGCTTGTGGCTGAGAGACAACTTGACGTCAACTCTCCAGTCTGTCTTAGGTACGTCGGACCTTGGTTCACCTTTGCCAAGCACTGGATTAGTAGGATCCTGTTCTACTTTGGTAGAATCTTTGAAGTTGTCAAATGTTTCTCAAGAGGGGTGTAGGATCAGTGTACACTTTGTCTAGTGCCTGAGTTTGACCAAGGCAGAAGGAAGCTGAAGTTATCGCGAGGTTTATGCTGGCATGTCAAGGTTCGTGGTGAACTTGCTCTTTCCAAGGCTTTATACTTCAGAATGCTGGTTGTCAATTGCCTGCTTCATCTCCATCTTCTCACAGAAATTTGAAGTCGAAAATATGCTGAGTTGGCTTTCTCCTTAGAGCTTGTGAAGGCTTGTATGAATCCAGAAGTGGAATGCTTCTCAAGTAGCTTTATATTCTTAAAGAGCAACAACCTTGAGTAGGAGTTGCACTAATTTATTAGGATTTCCTATCTATGTTTCACTACTGAGATTCTGACAAGTTTGGGAACCCCCCCCCCCCCAACTCTCCATACTCTGATAAAACCGAAGTCTCTATCCTAGTCTGTCAGAGTTCTGCATTTATACCCTGCTATTCCTCTATAGCTCTTTCCACTACTATAGTCTGCTTGCCTCTAAGCATTGCTTCTTAATTACCCGGCCTATATACCTTAATGTCTCCTATCCTAGCCTCCCCTTAATAGAAGTGCTAACTTAGGGACTGTTTCTTTACTATCTTTTACTATATTTCTTACTTATTCTTATCTAACCCTAAAGGTTAACTTTCCAGGCTAGCCTCTATATATAAGCGCCCTTACTCTAGATTATAATAGTCCTTATTGCTTAGGCTAATAATTTTCAACTTAAGGTTAGCCTTCTTTAATTTAGCTGTGAATTAGTAAGATTATTCTGCTATCTTATATCTACTAGCTTCTCTACTAATCCTATAACCCTATAGCAGTTAGAATTAAAGAAGACCTATAGTATTAACTATAATTTCCTATAGTCTATAAAGGTCCGATCTATATAATAACTGAAGGTAGGTGCCTAGATAGAAGTATAATTATTAATAGAGAGAAGAGAGAAGAGTTAAGCTAGCTAGACTGCTAAGTATAGGATATAATCCTTATATTGCTGCAGCAGCCCTAAGGCCCTAATTATATAATAGTATTATAGGTTTGCTAGAAGTCCGAACCGTTGCTAGTATAATATTATGCCGGTATAAAGAAGGCTAGGGCATAGCTTAGCCTATTATACAATCCGGATTATACTAGTATATAGAATAGCTTAATAAGATACGCCTATAACCTCTATATACCTTATCCTATAGGGTTATAAATTCTATATGCTCTGATTCGTTATGCTATTAATGGACACTTTATAGGTGTTAGCCGTTTTAACTATGCTAGCTTTAGCACGCGCTCTCTTTTAGCTAGTATAGTAGTTTAAGACTATTACTATTAAATAGTAGCTATACGGGCACTACTAAAGAGATGCGGAGGTCTAGAGTTCGACTCGACTTTAGGCTACCTAGTTTTAAGGTACTGAAACTAGATCCCTAAAGTTATAAAGATATATTAGCGAGATATAGTATCGGCGAGGCTTAGTAACCCTTAACCCTACTCGATGCAAGTCCTTAGGGAGATAAAATAAAGAATCTTATAAGCAGACCCTTCCTTCTAAGAGTTATAAGCATAATGCCCCTTATAAGGATATAAGCTCTTCTTCTATATAGCAGCAATTAATAGACACTTTATAGGTATTAGCCGTTTTAACTATGCCAGCTTTAGCATATACTCTCTTTTAGCTAATATAGTAGTTTAAGATTATTACTATTAGCTATAACCTATTAAGGAGGCTTATAAGCAATATATACTAAATATTTAATAGAGAGAATAGTTAGGATAGCACTTACTCTTACTATAGCTTTACTTAAAAAGATATAGATTACTAAACAAGTTTCTCTAAGTAATAGTCTCTGCATTATATCTATCCTCCTTATTCTTTATTAATATTCTTTTCAGAATTCTAATATTATAATCCTAGGTGCTAGCCTTATCTAGTAAAAACTACTGCTATTACCTAAGATAAGGTATAAGTCTCTCTATAAAAGTATTCTTTAAGTAGTTATTATTTTAAGCTGTTAATATAGCTATAAAAGCTGTAATAGGTTCCTTTATATAGTAGAGAATGCTTAAAAGCCTAGCACCTAAGATTATATAGTGCTGTTAATAGTAATAAAGCAAAATAATAGCTGAACCTTAGACTATAGTAGGTAGATAATATTAAGATTATAAGGGCTTTATAAGCTACTTAATGCTAGCTTATATTACTATTAAAGTCTAGGCATTATCGATATAGCTAGTCTAAGACTAAAAGTATTCTTTAGATATATAAGCTTACTTAACTTTAGTCTTCAGAATTGCAAGCATTAGCATTCTATATTATTATCCCCTATATATATTTATATACTAGTCATCTATCTTAATTTGCTCTTAGGCTAACTCTGCCTATCTTTGTCTCTTTATAGAAGATTAAATATAGATAAACCTCTAGTTTTAAACACTTGTCTAATTCCATATAAGGTTACAGCTGTGCGGGTTCTGTAATAACAAGCCACTAAATCATAGTGACTCTGAGAGTTAATTTGACCTTTAAAGGCGCCCGGTTAACGAAGGGTATAAGCAGTGTCTATTGAAAGAATCAAAGTGATGATAAGATTGAGATTTGCAAACACTTTGAGAGGCACATTGTCTGTCAGCACCTCCTCAAAAGATAAAACATTAATCGTATATGAGAAACCCCAGATTGAGAGAAAAGAAAAGCTTACTAGCGAAAGCAATAACTCTCTTAGAATGTCCAGTAAAGATTGGCCGGCTCAAAATTTCAAGACGGACCTTACGTGGACAATGTTTACTCTGCAGTCGGTCCAAATCAGGGAAGATCTTTCTGCAGTTATTATAGAGTTGTTGACGACTTCCATATTGCAACTGCTAGTAATCTCAGCAACTTGATTCTTAAACCCCTGAAATTGATTTGCCTAAGATTAGTAAGGTCTTGCTTAATCACTAGTGTAAGAAACTGCAACTTATGTGCGGATATATATGTACTACATTAGGTAGTTGAGAACTAGTGTTTTCGAGTTTAGTAGCAATTCCAACTACAACTACCTTCTGAAAGATGCAGCTATTCTATATGCAGATATTTGGAAAGAAATACAAGCTGATAAGTTTTTCTAACGGAGAAATCTCTCTATTTATGCAGTACTTCTTTTATCCCCCTAGAAGGCAGTGGATAGAACTCTGGCAGAGTGAAGAGAGCGAGTGTTTTGTATGATGTTGCCACAGTTTGTTGCCGATGACCTTAATAAGATTATTATATTACGCTGAGCTGACCTTGGAAGGCTTGATACAATTCAATTTTTGCTAACGACGGACGTTTTATAATGGACCGAGTATCTTCCGTTCATGTAAAGTAATATAAGTTTCGTGATTATATTTCTTCTGGACTGCTGACACTGCAAGTTAAATTTATTATCATTAGAGATAATAACAACTATAAATGTAAATAAATCTTCTAGATCCGCATTAATAACATCTAAAATTTCGGCTATAAAAGAATAATTGGCTCTAGTAAGACTCTTAAGCGCTCCTCGTTTGTCTTTCTACGCCGGGTCTGTAAGAACCCGACATTCCACTGGGATCATAGTGCTTTAGAAAGTCCTATGAGTCTAAGGTTTGGCTATTGTTTTGCTCTCTTACTGTTAACGGCACTGTGTAATCTTGGGTGCTAGGCTTTCGAGCGTTCTCCATTGTATGAAGGAAACTGTTACAGCTTAAAAAACAACAACCACTTAGAAAGTCCCATGAAGCTTTGGGTCTGGCCATCTCTAATCAATGAGAGATGTCTGGCCCTCGAGATAAACGTGAAGTCGAGGACTTGTATCCACTGCTTAGTATCCACACCTTGTACTGACCCCAGCAATGTTCCAGAACGCGCCATACGTTAGCGAAACCACACAGAAATAGAAGCATGCCTGGCACGATCTTGACACGGAAAATTGTCGTGGGCTCGAGCCTATCCAACGACCGTGAGAAAGGCCTCCCACGGACCCGCGAGTTAAGCAGGGGCCTTCCGCCCTATCAAACATCAGCACTCGCTTGAATTTACTCCACAAATTGCCTTATAGAGCGGTGGGTACGACGTGGGTCTGTGGGAGGCCTTCGTTACGATCAATGGGATCATCCATGGTGTAGTCCTTTAGCCGTTGTTTTCTTGTGAGTGTGCCAATGGCATCTTCGCATCTTCACACACTGCGGGCTCCCCTAAAATTGCAGGCTCCCTCTGGCTTTGTTATCCTTTGTTATAAACAGGGTACCTGGTATATAAAATCGGACGTGGCCGTAGCGTTGTGGATTGCACGAGCTGATATCTCGGCCTGGTTGTGTCCTGTCGTATCAGTTAAGTGCATCTTAATTCAAACCCCTATTCCCGAGTGGATCTCTTCGGGTCTGCACGCGCAAACAAGCTTTGACCAAGCAGCTTCCGGTCTTATTTTGGGAATTTACTTCACGCGGCCTGCTGGGATACGATTTTTTTTGCCTAGGTTTTGACGTTTCGGTCGAGTCCTGGTATCGCGTTCGGCGGGCGTCGCCCATCGAGGTCTACCAGCTTCTCGAAGGTCAGGAATCCAGAATCATGACTTTGTACTCTAACTGCGGTATGTAATATGAAGTCGTCACTATTATTCGTGCGATATCAGCCTTATTCCGTGAACGCCAGGCTGAGCACTGCGGTACTGTGTAGCGGATCTTGAACCAGATTTCCAGACTTGTGCAGGTGGAACCGGTGGATCATCGTGAACCCACATCCAACGGACATCAAGGATGGCATCTTATTCGAAACCAAACCTTGAGAACACCCTGCTATCATCACCGGGTTGTGGTTCCGGCTGGGCCTTTGGTTCCTGTTTGATATTGGGCCGGCGAAGATTCACCCTGCGAGCTTCAAGAATGTCTATATCAAGGTGCGGGACCCCGACGCTTACACATCTTCTCCTTGAGGTTTTTTCCTTTAGGTTGACAATTCAACAGGCTCCTATCCTGCCTCATACCTACCTGCGTCTTGGGAGCAAATACAGCCCACTAGGAGGTCCAAATCAACAGGCAGAGTGATCCCGGTTACTCGGATCCAGAGAAGGAAACGCCCAAAACCCAACAAGGGAATACCCCCCCCCAATCGAGGGTCGATTCAAGACAAAATGGCCGACGAACAAGCGAGCCATTCGGTCGAGATAATGGACTCAATTCCAGAATCTCGTGCCGCATCACCCACGTTACCGGAACCAACACATCCCCCACAACGCCATGAGAGTCCAGGACTTGGACTGCCGACGGCTTTGAGGAAGACGGGCACGATGCCGACAATCAAGGACGACGCAGAGCAGCATGACAGGTCATCGACTCGCCGTCGTGGGCACTCGATGTCCAACAGTCTGCACCCGGTGGCCACGAATGGAAGCAAAGCAAGCAGAGCCCGGGCCGGATCGACGTCGAGCTCCAGGCGTCGAAGCTCCAACGTGCCACGGACCCCGACTGGTATCGCGGGCATGCGGAAACGATCAACAACCTGGAACTTGAACGGACCGACTGCGCTTGAGAGACAGGGCACGTTCAGACGCCGAGGGACTCTCAACCTCGGTGGCATCTCGTCCGGCATCGATGTCGGAGGAGACTCTCAGTCCGCCGCTGGCTTCACGCTCGCTGGCCCCGGGAACCCGCTCGATACTATCCTCGCAAATCAAGCATACATCGATCCGGGCTACATTGATCTCAACCCAGCGTACGAGGTCGCGCCCAACAACAGACCTGTCTGGGGTCTCGCCAAGCCACTGCCTCACGTCGTCCGCCCTGGTATGATTCCCACCAGGAGCGAGATCTCCGAACAGACGCCCGGGCAGCTGCAGCACGAGAAGCAAGCACGGGAGGAATTCGACCTGGAGGCCGGCCGAGTCGAGTCGACAATGAACCCCCACAAGATCTCAAGCGCGCTTCAGGCCGCCCAGCAGGATCGAGAATTCAGGCTGATGAGGACATACACCGGTAAATCTGCCTTTGGCGGTGGGCACACCCGTCGCAAGTCATCTGTCTCGTCCGCCCACGGAAGACAGTCAATATCAGAACGAATTGGCAAGATGAACTCTCAAGATCCCGACCGAACAGGCAACACCATCACTCAGACAATCTCAAGGCTCGCTTCCGTGACTGAGCAGAACACCCCGGATGAGACCGCTCACCCAAACAAACAAGGCTGGCTCGCCGACGATGCTCATGCAACTACCCCGGTCAATGAGGAAATGGACGAGGAAGACTGGGTGGAGGACCCTGAGGACCTGAAGCCATACGATCCCGAGCTTGATGAGATCCACAACCTACATACTCACTGGTCCGTCATCAGGCTGAAGTTCAGGGAGCCTCTTGCTGAACTCCTGGCTGTACGTCTTTTTTCCGTACTCAGGCTTATATTTTTCACACACACACATAAACTGACAGTCTCCCTGATAGATCACTTGTCAACTCATCCTCGGCTTCTGCGCCGACCTCGTGGTCACTTGCTCCAAGAGCTCCGCAACCGTGAACACAAACTGGGCATGGGGTCTCGCTGCGATGATCGGTATCTACATCGCCGGTGGTATCTCTGGTGCTCATCTCAACCCAGCCATGTCAATTATGCTCTGGATCTTCCGCGGGTTCCCGCTGCGCAAAATCCCCAGCTACGCGATAGCCCAGATCCTCGGCGCATTCCTGGCCGCACTCATCAGCTTCGGTCTCTTCCGCACCAGCATCATCGCATATGCCGGGACTACTGACCTGGCCAACACGAACACCGTATCTGCCTTCCTGACGTACCCTCGGAACAGCTGGGTCGACCCTGCGACTGCATTCTTCACAGAGTTCGTGGGCACGACCATCTTGGCTGTCGTGGTTCTCGCCCTTGGTGATGACTCCAACGCTCCTCCCGGAGCAGGCATGAACGCATTCATCATGGGTCTTGTCGTCTCTGTGCTCTCCATGGCCTTTGGCTACAACACAGGCCTTGCCAGTAAGTCCTGTCGTCCACTTCCCTTCTCCGGATGCAAAATGCCTAACCGTCTGCCTGCCCTGTTAGTGAACCCAGCACGCGACATCGGCCCACGTCTCGCTCTCCTCGCTCTCGGCTACGGCACAGAGAACACGTTCGGCTCGTCCTACTGGTTCTGGGGTCCGTGGTGTGGCCCCATCGCCGGCGCCCTCTTCGGCGCCTTCCTGTACGACTCGGCCCTCTTCGTCGGCGGCGAGTCGCCCGTCAACTACCCCCGTCGCAGGATCAAGCGCGCGCTCAAGAAGAAGAAGAGCAAGTGGAGCCGCCGCTTCGAGGCCGTGACGAGCGGGCTGAAGGTCCGTAGGCCCAAGTACGCGAGTGATGAGTGGCGGTTCGAAATCCACGACGACGAATAGGCGGACGTCCACTGTTCGACGCTTCATCTGAGCCGGCCGCCTCGTAACGGGTTGATCTTGTGGTTTTTTTTTGTTTTGTGTGTTTCGGGCTTTTTGCTGCCCTCCCGCGCTCTCCGCTCACTCGTTCGAGTTTCAAGTTCTCTTAACACACCTGCTCTCTCGGCTTTCTCCTCTGACACTCCTTTGTCTTTCACATTTCCTACACGTCAGATTACATTCGACCCATGGGACTTCAAACTGGACATTTGAGATCCATTCGACACACATACACCTTCAAGGATTCGATCAGGCAAAAGAGAGTGTTCTGCTGTATTTTCTTTCCTTACGCTCCTTTCACCGTTGTTTATTCAGCATGTCACATCATTCTTGTCACGTTTTCTGTCAACATTTCCATGTTTCCCATGTTACGTCTCTACTTTGCTTTCATTTTCCCCCCAGCGACGTAGCATTTTGCACACAGTACACGGCACGAGGCATCATGTTTCTTCTGAAGACCAGGAGCGAAGCATAGCATGAAAAGCATGGCGTTTGTGTTTTTGTTTGCGTGTGTTCTGCATCTGGCTTTCCGGTTTTGCCTGGCGTTTTCCCTCGGCCAGGGTTGTTTGAACGAGGGAATCACATAATGTGGTTAATTGGGATATTGTTGGGATAGAAAAGGAATATAGAAGGGCAGGGATAGACGGTTTTACAAGGCAATTTTCCCAGAAGAACTGAACATTTCAGTCCGGAGAAAGATGGGATTTGGGACATGGGGATTATATTCGGCGCCGACATTGGCACTCGCTCTGGATGGGCTCACTTGGGAGCCCGTCTGCAGGCACTCGTTTTCAGACACAATACACTTAGAACACTCTCTTCTGTCTGAAATCACTGTTCTTTCATGACTTGGTGGGTGACATACAAAACTTTTCGCATGTTGACGCACAGGAACTGTGGTGTTAGATGAGAACGGGGAGAACAACATGGCTTCTATCTTGAAACTTTGCTTCGCTTGCAGACGCCCGATCCCCCTCCGCGGGTCACAAATAACCTCACCAGGCACGGATGATGATGGTGGAGGAGGAGGAGCTATATGGCTCAATGTCGCCGCACCACTCAGAGAAGTTGATGTTGATTGGGCATGGCGACGATGGTGAGGGCCAGGCCGGTGAGGGCAACCGCTTCAACGATTTCCCGGGGCGATCGAGGTTTCGCTTGGTGAGGCCGGGATGGAGAGCCATATCCCGGCTCTTCGCTATTTGCAGTGAACGGTTGGCTGAGTGGACAGGATAACAATGGTGAATTTGGTGTAGCTGTCAGATGAAGGCCAAACCTTGCCGTTGTGATTATGTGACAGGAAGTTGTCTGCCTTTTCACCAGACCTGGCGTCAGTCCGGCGTCATGAATTGTCTGGCCGGTAAGTAGAAAAGTGATGCGATATCTGTTCCCATCTAATCACCGGCATCGTGAAATAGGACTCTTTCCTTTTGCGTCAGCTAGCACCTTGGTGGATATCGTGGACTACTGATACCGGCGAGCCTGGCAAGATTGTTGCTAAGCACACTGCATGGCGAGGAAAAACCATAACGGCCTAGGAGTAATAGGTCATTTTCTACCTGCAAGTATGTATCGTGGACTTGGCCAGGGTCGCGTTGCTGTCCTTGCTGGGCGTTTGATGGCAGATGCCCTTCTCGGCTTGGAGGACAAAGAAAGAAAGAAAGAAAGGAAGAAAAACTCCATGATCTGGTAGAGGGCGATGGGATCTGAATATCAGGCGCGAAGAGCGAAAATCAGACGAAGAAGAAAATCGTCCGTCATCGACCAGGCACAGCATCCCTGGGATCGCCCCGAATGCAATGGAACATTGGCCGGGCTGTGAGAAGATGGTTCATGTTTCTTCCTCCGTCTCATCCTCTCGACTGTGGTTTTACATGCAAGTCGTCTTGCTATATATACAGTGAGTGCCCTGCTCGTCCGATCAGTTCCCCTTCTGATCCAACTGGACAAGATCATGCTGCAACAACCTCGACCTCGCTCACAATGTGGCAAGGCAAGATCACCGTTAACTCCCCCATTTTTGAGTCAATGCCCGCCAACCTCATCATAAGCTGGTCCGCACCAACACGTTGGGTCCAAGCCAGAATACCCCGAGGCTCATCTATTGTGCGCCCAGCCCTCTCTCCTTCGCTCGACCTGGAGCCCTAACAAGCCTCCCACACGCCCTGCTTCGCACACGCATGACGTGCGTATCAATGAGAAAGTAGAATGTCTATCGTCTCGTCACTTGGTTATGCAAAGGGACCGTGCCACCCACTGGCCGTCGCAAACAAAATCAACCATGCCATGCCGAAACCGCCGTGGAAATGAAAGCCGATTGTGGTAGTAACACAGGACACCGAGACGTGTTCAGATCCCTGTCGTAATTGTGGTCGCCCAACCCCGACTAATTAGATTTGTAGATGGCGAGGCGTGCCATTCGAAGCGGAGCGGAGAGTTATGTCGTCGTCTGAAAGCCCTTAGAAGGGGATGTTGGGAGATGGCTGGGCGCCGAGCATCTCTTGCTGTTCCTGGAGCTCCTCGCCACCGGTCTCGATGGAGATACCCACGCCGAGCTTCGCGGTTTGCTGTCGAATGATCATCAGTACCTTCTTGTCCAGATCCACAGCAAGAGCAGTGGCGGGCTTACCGTAGTGTGGTCCACATCAGCTCCGACAGTCATCATGACGGGGCCAGCCACACGCTTCTCCAGCAAGCAGCTCAGCTTGCCCTTGGAGTCCAGCTGAGCGCGGAACGTGGACATGCGGAAGTCGTACTTGGCACCAAAAGTGGTCACACCCTCCTTCTGCATGGGGCCGCCCATCATGCCGCCGGGGCCGCCGGCAAGAGACAGGCTCATGTCAACGCCAGCCTGCACCTTGTCGGACAGCTTCCTCCAGTACGTGGTGTTCAGACCGCCAGATGCGGAGAGCTGCGCGGTAGCGATCCAGTCCTCGGCCTTGTACTTGCCGCAGTATGCCAGGGCCGCATCAGGAGGTACGCTCAGGGCCTGGCGCTGCCACATCGCCTCCAGACCAATGGCCAGCTTGGGGGTGATCGCCTGCATGTACTGTCCGACATAAATGCCGGTCAAACCACTCTCGAGAAAGGATGGGTTGAGAGCCTTGACGTTGAGCGTGAAGTCGTTTCCGGTGTACTCGGACTCCCATTGCGCCATGTCCTGACCGCCGGTGCCGATCTGGAACTGGGTCTTGGAGACGAGAGAGGGACTCCATCTCCAATTGAACCTGGTGGAGAGCTGACCGTCGTTGTCGATGTTGCCTTGGAGGAAGACCTGTCATGATGGAGTCAGTATGCGGTCCCGAAGGTTTGCGACGGTAAGCCGTTGGTGTTGGTGTTGACATACCTTGTTCGTCCCGTACAGGGCGGCGAATGTGTAGGGGTTCGACCGCTCACCCAGTGCGAAGGCATGGGAGACCTGGAAGAGGGGGTTCAGGCTGAAGGCCTTGGTGAGGTCGGCACGCAGGCCCGTGAACATGTAGTTATTGAGGAGGACATCGCGCTGGACTTCTTTTGCTAGGTTCTCAACAGTGCCAGGGTTGTGGAGGCCGAGCTTCGCGCGTCGGGCGTGGAAGGAGTCGTAGGCATCCGTCATGGACCTTGCTATAGGATTGTTACCAAGGAAGGCCAAGGGATGACTGGAGGAGGATGCCATGGCTGTGATAGTACTGTATTGTGGTGTGGTAAAGGGACCAGGTGGGAGGACGGGAGGTTGCAGGCCGCAGGTTGCAGGCGTCGAGAGGGACGGCGTCGAGAAGGACGACGTCACAAAGGAAAAGTCGGATGGAGAAGGCCGTCAGCAGTGGCGCGTTGTGGATGGAAGGGAATGGACCTCGATCAAATCGAATTCTCCAATTCCAAAACACCGTTTGAAGAATACTCGATCCGAATTGAGGCGTCACGGGGAGGCGCGCACAGTGATGAGGTTGACGAGTTCTCCGAGGCCGCGGTGGTTGTCGAGGCTGGCATGCACAAGACCAAAAATTTCATAGCTTTTGCTTGCTTCTTTGCTGGGTCAAGGTTGATCTCTGACGACAGGGCTCTAGGGTCACCTGGACCGTGCACCTTTCCACCTGCAGGTGCTACGCTAAACCCACACCATGGTCATTTGCACAGTACTGTGTTAGTTGGTGCAAACCATGTAGAGATACCGAGATTTGTGAAAGAGCAGGATAATCAGGACCAGATGAAACTATTATGGGGATGTTAGAAGGATTTGGCATTTCCTTTCCCAGATGGAAGAGATACTTCCTCCCAGCCCGAGGGGCTTCACTGGACCAGGTACAGGTATGTACTACGAGCGAATCAGATGGCTTGAATTTCTAGAGCAGCCCCTCTTCTTATTGCCACCCCTCCCCTCTTCCCCCTTCCGTGCTCAAGCCGGACCCAAGACCCTCCTCCTGAATCCCGGAGGCCGGCCCAAGATCCGGACCTTCACCCTTCGGATCCCATCTCCTGTTCCCATTCAGGTCCGAACCCTTCACAAGCAAAGGCTCTGCCAGACATCTTATACTCGTCTTGTCCGACAGCCCTCTGGTTCTGCGTCGTTCCTCAGCACTGTCTCTGAAGAGTCTTTCCTCCCCAATTCCGGAACACATAACCGACATTGGCTGGACTCCAGAGCAGTAGAGAAGTCACAACCAGTGGCATCTTCGTCAGTTCCTTCTTCAACCATTGCTAATCCTGGGACCCTGAATCAAATTCTTGTGGACGGCACTGTTTGTGCATCTGGGAGGGACCTCCTGAGGTAGTTTGCCTCCCATATCGCCGCCTTCTTCTCATCACTTGACCTAAAGCGGATACCTCCCGCCTTCTCTCCGACCTCACCCAGCTTCAACTTGCATACATCTTGATTTTCTTTTTCTCTTCTTGGAAATGCAACTGTTTTGAAGACTGGAACCTGACTGAAACATCCCAGTCTTGATCATTGTACCCATCATCTTCACTGCAAACACTCACTCGTATCCAACGGATGACTGTATTCGAGCAACCTGGCTTGACTCCTCTGATCTCTGAAAGATGGACACCCTCTTGTGAGAAAAATCTTTCCTTGTTTCCCATCTATCGTCGAATAAGCCGTGGCATCCTCCACCGTCTTCTTCACGACCACCCGGCCCTTCAAACTCCCTTTCTCGATCGGCCATCGCCATATGCCGTCCTTCCTCAAGAAAGCGCAAGTTCGCTTCAAGCACCTCAAAAGAACGTTCGATAGGAAGAAAAAGGTGGTGATTGTGGGCTTGGGCTTGGAGCAATTATTCATCTTGAGACCCGAGCTGGGCGACAGGTTGGACATGCACATATCTGACTTCCGTGATAGAACGGCCGAAATCGCGGCCAACGCGCCACGTTACCGTCGAAAGAGTTCAACATTCATTGACGCCATCCACGATGTCCCCGAGGACCAGAGCCTGGCCCCAGCCCAGCTCTATAGCACCATGTCTGGTCGGCTGTTCCACTCAGGTAGAATAGCGATTGTCATGGTCGGCCTTCCAGCACGGGGCAAGACGTAAGGGTTTCTCTCTGTCTCATGTGTGGATGAGGTAACTGAAATGACCTAGGCACATCTGCGTCTCGATGGCTCGGTACCTGGCCTGGTAAGCCTCCCTGTCCAATGTGTGTAGCCTGCTGTCCGGGAACACGGTGCTGATGACAATGCTAGGCTCGGAGTGAAGACTCGCATCTTCCACCTCGGAGACTATCGGCGAGCCACGGTTGGGCCTGGTGAGAGCGTGCCAGAGGACTACTTCTTCCCCAATGCCTCTCCTGCATCAGTCATGCTGCGACAGAAGATCCTGAAGAAGTGCCGTGAAGACATCTACGCCTGGCTCAACCACGAGAATGGCCAAGTCGCGATCTACGATGCCGTCAATCCTACTGCCGCCGGCCGTCGCTCGCTAGCCAAGGAGTTCGCCAAGCACGATGTTCAGGTGAGAACGAGATCGAACCGTCGGTGCTACGGTTTGGCTGACGATCGCTCTTTTCACAGACGCTCTTTCTTGAATCTTACGTCGACGACGAGAGAATATTGAAAGAGAATGCCAGGAATGTCAAGATCTCCTCTCCAGACGTGAGTACCCTTTGGGCTTCTTCAAGATGCTTATGGGGCTGACCTGTGTGACAGTTCGACGGCATGGATCCAGACGAGGCTGCCAAACTGTATCTTCGGCGGATTGAGTCGAAGATTCCTGTGTTCGAGACGATGAACGAGAACGAGTTGAACTACGTCAAGATGATCAATGCCGGTCAGGCATTCTTCTACAACAACCTCAGCTTCAACGTGAGTGCTCCTCGTCCCCCCCCCCCGGGAGGCCCCCGGGGTGCTAGGAACATTCTTCCTCCCGAGATTTACCCTGCTTTCCCTATAACCTCCTCCGAACCCCTAGGTCTTACTGACCCTGATTACTGAGCAGTACCTGTCGCACCGTATCGTCTTTTACCTCACAAATTTGCACATCAAGTCCAGAACCACCTTCTTCGCCCGAGCCGGCAGCGCGACCGAGGAGGATTCGTACCGATCCGACGGCGGCCTGTCTGAGCCCGGCAAGGCCTACGCCATCAAAATGACCGAAACCCTCACCAAGCACCGCGAGCAAGAGCGACAGGCCGCTATCGAGGCTGGTGGTCCTGACATCCCCTTGCGGCCCCTGACGGTGTGGACTTCAACCCGGCTGCGGACCGTACAGACGGCCAAGCCTCTGGAAGACCAGGGTTACAAGGTCCGCCAGCGGTCGCAGATGAGCTCGATCAACCCCGGCGTCTGTGAGAAGCTGTCAGAACGGGCGATTCGTAGCTTATACCCCGACGAGGTTGAGAAGCACGAGTTGGACCCCTACCACCACCGCTACCCTCGTGCTGAGGTAAGTCATCCTATCCTATCACCGCGTCCCATTCCACACCCTCAGACCCCCTCATTCGGCCCGAACTCATTTCATTTGACCATTATCCCTAGTCCTACCATGATCTTGCTGTTCGCCTAGAACCCATCATCCTCGAGCTCGAGCGCGAGCAAAATGACCTGCTCATCATCGCGCATGAGTCCGTCCTGCGCGTGCTCTACGCCTACCTGATGCACTGCAGCACGATGGACATCCCCAAGCTCAAGTTTCCGCGCGATGAGATCATCGAGATCATCCCGGCCGCGTACCAGAACGAGGCCAAACGCATACACATCCCCGGCCTCGATCCCAGATTGGTTCCCGGGAGCCCCGAGGATATCCGCATTCCTGTGCCGTCGATACCTCCCAGTGGGCAATTGAGTCCCATTGCCGGTCTATCGACACCCGCCGAAGGCTCGGCTGCAGGTGAGCAGAGACCGCCAGAGAAGGTCATTAATATGGCTGCGGAGATGGTGCGGGATAAGGTGGCAGATGAAGACTAGTCGAGGATCATCTAGGGTGAAAATGGGCTCTGGGAGATTGTGCAGTGTTTGAGAAGAGTGATGATTGTTGAGAATGGCGGTTCTTGCATACACGGCTGCGGATGGCACATACTCGCGGGCTGGATGATTAACTGCGCTGTAGGTACACGAGCACACTGAAATGACATGCATGACACGACTGACTTATTTAAGAGGAGTTGGATCAGAGGTGGATATGGATTGTCGAGAGCGGTAGCAACCTGAGCTTCTGTGCGGATGTCCAAACTGTAGACATCGATAACTTGGACGTGATCAGCCTTCTTTCCGGATACATACCTGTGTATCCGGCTGCAGGACAGTCTACCGTGAGATGAGCAATCAATTATAGGATGGACAATTGGCTGTGAGGAGGTATTCGGACCTGATCAACTAGTCCTTGGGTTGATGTTCACAAGTGTTCCAACATGGAGGCAACGTTGCTGGTTACAGACCAGGACTAACAAGCTACACCCAGGCCAAAATAAGCCGGTGAAAATGGTTAATTCGGCGGGATTCTCGCAACTTTCACAAGTATCTTATCGTACCTAACCCCCCCCCCCCCTTCCAGGGTGGCTCCCTTCCAGGGTGGCTCCTCGATATGAGGGAAGGAGTTTAACAGCCTGTGTCACGTATTATACAAGTCAAACAAAACCGAATTCAGTACAAGGGGATCCATATGCTTTCAAACTCGATGTTTCCCGTAAAAATACCCTAGCTGCAGCAAGCACGCAGGCTGGCATAAGTAGGCGCCTACGGAGTGCCGCTTGTCAGTGGAGAGTTGGGACTCGGGGCACGTAAGGTTAATGAGCGGGCCGAGGAGAGCTCCCACATAGCCGGCCCGAGCCTGGGTCAAAGCCGAAAAAAGTGCAACCTGGAAAACCAACTATGATAATCATATAAGTCAATTCAGCCAAAGAAAGAAAAAAGGCTTTGGCCTTCAATACAAGCAAGGAAAAATGCATCCAGCGGGAATCGAACCCGCGGCCTAAGTAGGAGCTCCGTTTTATGGGAAACTTAGATTTTACCACTAAACCATGGATGCTACTTTGGTTGTGGGAAACTCAACATTAGTTGATTATAGATAGAGCTGTGCGGGGCGGCCACCTTGGTGTGAGGGGTGTCGCACAGGCTGTGACTGAACTTGACCCACCAAAACTGAATGGCTTGAGAGAAACCAGGGAATGGAAAACGAGAAACTCAGCGTTAGTATCAGCGTGGGAAATTGAGTCTTTGCTTCACATCCAATATATCGCTTACCGGGCACCTGAGAACAATCTGTTGCGCAAGAATCTCATCGAAAAGAATTTGGCATGGCGGAGTTAGGGTTAGGGTTAGTAGAACCCAGCATTGGTCCAATGCTGAATGCTACTTAGCAAGACCAGCTGATTGGTGAACCAAGCACTAATGCATAGAAGTCAGATGTACCAAGGAACGGTTGGGTCGCTTGATAACCAAACCAAGGTCTCTTCCACGAACCTTGCTCCAACATGTTGAGCGCCACCAGCGACACTTGCGTTGTTCAAGTAGATGTATATACCTGAGAGTTCTCATGTACAATCAAAGATTGATGAGGTTCGACTCGAGGTCGTCGGCCCCGGGAGACGGGTCCACCCGATGTGTGCAGGGATAAGGGACGCGCCCAGACCCTGTGCCTAACCCTGCAACCCTGGAAACTTTGATGGGCCTTTTTTTTTTTTTTTGTCAATGCTCGTCACGTCTTTATTTTTGCGACCGCGATTTGACAACGCCAAACTTCCTCATCATGTCGCGCAGGCTGGGCATCTACGCCGGCAACCACGATGATATTATCTCGGACCAGGCCAGCACCAATCCGATCGTGGTTAGGATGCCATGGCCATGCGTTTCAGCTTCATGCTCCCCTCAGCACATCAATCCCCCAAACCGCCGACACCACCAGCAGTGGCAAGACTGACGAGTTCCTCATTCTGGACGGCACGGAGACCACAGCGCAGCAGCTGAGAGCGACTCCTCTCCGGCGTGAAATGCGTGGCCAGTTTCCTAGTGGCCAATCCCGTTACAAGACAACATGGCAGCACGCGTCCGACCTCACTTTTATTGATATCTATCCTGGGCTGGGCGGCTTTCATCACGCCTTCCGCCGTCACGGCTTCAGATTGCTGTGCGCCGTCGAAGACGACCCGTATAATGTGAACCTCTACAAGCAGAACTTCCGGGGAGCAAAGGTGAAGGTCGAAAAAATAAGTGCCGGGTCACTCCCACACTACGCAACAGTAGCTTGCTTTCCCTGCCATGGTACCAATGGACGGCTGCCCTTCCAAGTGTTAGACCTCCTTCAGAATAAATCGACTCAGCGTCGACCTCTCGTTATTGTCATGGAGCACGCTGTCGACTTTGCGTCTTTGGACCAAGATAAAAGGCCGACGGATCAGTTCGAGGAGCTACAAAACAGACTCTCGGAGTTGGGATACAGCTTGCACTGGCAAATTTACAACGCCACAAGATTCGGCCTTCCCTTGCAGCGCGAGCGACTCTATATGGTCGCTGTAAAGAAAACCTTTTCAACCGTACCATTTGAGTTCCCCAACTCGCCTTTCACTCCCGCGCAGGCAGAAGAAATCACTGCGCGGTCGATGTTGGAGACGAGGCCGAGCGTCAGCCTGGAGGAACTGGTCTACGAGGAATCCGGCACGTTGCATTGGAGAGACACACCCAGCGTCAAGTGGAACCTGATCGATATGGGCCACTACTTGAATCCAGATCGACAGGACGAGCGAAAGAGGCGTCAACTCATATACTCGGATCTGGGTCACGTTCCCTTTCTGGACGCGGATGCTCCATTCTTTATCTGGACTCTGAGCCCAAGAAACTCGAACCTGGGATCAGACGCCCCCGCTGGACACGACAAGGACGGAAGAAAGATGATGATCCGCAGGCTGACGCCTCGTGAAATGGCGAGAGTCTATGGTTTCCCGGACGACTTCAATGTTTGGTCTGAAAGACAGATCGCCTGGAAACAGATCGCAAACAGTGTTTCACCACCCATCGCCGATGCACTTGCAGCTGCCATCGTCGCACAGTACTTTACTGGGCCTATGAAGAGACCCAAATCGTACTGGGAGGGCGCCAAGGACACAAATTCGGCACACTTGAACACTTTGCTCACGAGGCTTCAGGGAGAGGTGCAACTGCTCAGAAGAGATTTGAGTATCGCCCGGGAGCAAGTGGTGGAGCTCAACATAGCATTTGGGGAGTTCAGGAGGAGAGTTGAAGAGATGGAGAAGAATGAGAAATGAAGCTTGCGTGTCACGTTTGTTTTCGTGGACACCACCCTGAAATCATGGCACCAACACAAACGAACGAGCCCGTTTCTGAAGTGTGCACGGAATAAATGGATTCTGCCTAAACGCCTATGTGTATTTGGCTACCAGACCCGCCGATTTATATCAAAAGGCACAACACAACGACGACTATCACAAAAGTAGCGACGATGAACAAGAGCGGGTACTCGTCGGCGAAATCCATCAAGCGCTTCCACATCCGCTTCAGCCAGCCCTTTAAGCCGCGCTGCCTCGGCAACACCTCACCGTCGTACTGGGCCCCATTCGTCGTTCCAACCCAATGGTCGTCTTCTCTGTACAATACCACGCCACGGGCTGACTCGCTGTCGCAGACGGAGTCGGTGTCCGAGCCCCCAGAAGCACTTCTGTCTCCCCCGAAGATTTTCTTGGTTGAAGTGAGCCTCCTCATCAGCACATCACGGTAGCGCCTCCGCTGTGACTGGAGAGGCTGCTTGAGATCCCGGGCTGGCTCGGAGATAACATCAGGGAGGGGCGTATACCCAGGGAGAGCAGGTGGAAGAGGCTGGGCGTATGGTGGAGGATCATCGCTCTCGTACTCTGGCGGAGTGGGAGGTCGCTGCTCCTGGGAGGGCTCGTCGACTTCAGCGAGTAGCTCCGGCTGGGGCTCCGGCTGTGCTGGCTGGGGCGAGGCACTCCGTGACGGGCTGATGGCTGTATACCCGGAGCGTATCTTGCGCAACACGGTTCGTCCCTTCACGTCAGAGCGTGCGTCGGGCAGTTGGTGAGCCCGCGGGCCTTGAGAGTACCAGAACACGGGGGCGGAGAAGAGCATGGTCGCTGTTTATGGGCCGGTGCGGAGACGATGGATGAGATTCCTTGGAAAGAAGGGCCTGTTGCGGAGGAGGGAGCTGAGGATATAATCAACGTCTGAGCATGGAAAAGTCCGCTTGGGGTGGGTGAATCGTCTCCCTCGTCTGACTCAGTCATCCGAGGACAAAGAAACACGTGAAGAAAGGAGTCAGACAACGAAACTTGCACTCTCGTGGAGCGACAGGTTGAACAGACGAGACCGACCCACCCTTCTTAAAGCAGACGCTCCCTTCCAGATCAGCCAACCTCATCCCGGACCATAAAGCAGCAATTAATGCAATGTTGCGCCCTACATCATCGCATATCGGTCTGATGATAATGGATCACGATCTGAGAAGTGCACAAATAGCAAAAAATCAATTCGAGAGACGGGCCAGCCTAGCCCAGGCACGAGTTTGGCTCGTACCGCATCAATGCTGGCGATTTATTCAAGCTAGCGCATCATGCCGCCCCGGCGCCGACTGGGCTTCTCCCAGTTCGACGACAGCCGTACTGGCGATTTTGCTCTGTGTTTCAGGCTAACGCTTTCCTGCCTTACTCGCATGGCGTGAAGGCCGGTGAGGCGAGCGGCGGGGATGAGCCCTCCTGAGGAGAGATTTATGCTTCCGCCGGTTCACGCCGGCGCGCATTGAGAGAGATGCCAAATTGCCAATGAAACCAACAGTCTTGAACATGAATCTCCATTACCCAGAGGTTTTTTGGCTTTTCTCTCTGTCTCTCTCTCTCTTACGGTCTGTCCCTGCTCCGTGGGGATACATCGATATAGCTGGTTGATTGTACGACACGCTCGTGGGAAAAGCTCCGGCGCATAGATATCCTCATCATGGATACAATTTAGTACTTCTGTTGGGTCTAGTGACTCTCCGTGTCATGCCGTCCAGAGCACGAGGACGATCGAAATAGCTCGGTCTGAGCGACCATACTTGCCCTCTTCCCATTCAATGCCCCACAGAGTCGAGACTGATGTGCTGTTTCAACGGCACCCGACAGGTCAGCATGTCAGCCCGACTTGCAGATGCAGTGCAGCATGGAGTAAAGCAAGATTGGGCAGCATTGAAAGGTGGGAACTTGTGCCAGATTGTCGGAGTGCTGCAAAGTTGACGACACTAGTTCTGCTGGAAGATCAGGTCTCTTTTCAGTTTCACTGCGCCAGCCTCGTTGAATGTTCAGGTCGGCTGAGGACGATCCATGTCAGTGTATTATTGGTGGGTGTGGTGTTTTTACCTTGCCGCCTCGAGGCTTATTCTACCCTCAGCCTCTGATTACCATGCAGCGGACTTGGAGCTTCTTGTCGAATTTGAAAAGGCCCCCAACCTCGAGAGTAAGACGGGGTAAGTATACACCGGCTGATCTCTAGAGGAAATGTCGGAGCCTTTTGGGCCTTTTGGGCCTTTCGGGCCTCCCGGGCTGAAGGTGTCATGAGGATGACACTCGAACGGGCATTTCGGGGTAAACAGTGATGAAGGTCGGTGTTTCCTCGCTTCACTTCACCAAACTACCATTATGTCCTGGGTCAGACCGAGACCGAGGACGGGATGATCGGGTCCGGCGGTCCGCCTTGTACTGCGCCGACGTATATAACCTTCGAATAAGAGGCGAGCCTCCATCAAAGCACCGAGAGGAACCCTTTGCATATTTGGAAAAAAGCAGGTTTCTGTCTGTTCGCCCTGCTGCTTTCGTGTCCAAGCGAAATCACATTGTTGTCTCTACGTCGCAATTGAGCATAAACCCAAGCAGCAGTATCACCCAGATCCCCCCACCTTCTCAAGATCCTCATCTGCGGCGCCGGCATTGCCGGGAATGCCCTCGCCTTCTGGCTCGCGAAACTCCACCACGACGTCACGGTGGTCGAGCGCTGGCCCGCCCTGCGCACCGCGGGACTGCAGCTCGACCTGCGCGGCCACGGCATCGAGGTCATGAAGCGCATGGGCCTGGAGCAGGCCGTGCGGTCCAGGTGCGTCAACGAGGCCGGGATCGAGATCGTGGACCGCAACGGGACGCCCTGGGCGTACTTCCCGGCCAACAAGACGGGCAAGGGCCACCAGAGCTTCAGCAGCGAGTACGAGATCATGAGGGGGGACATGTGTGAGATCATGTACCGAGAGGCGGCGGAGGGCGCCAGGTATGTGTTTGGGCGGTGGGTGGAGAGCTTCGAGGAGAGCGGCGACGGCGTCGCGGTGCGGTTTTCGGACGGCACCACGGACCATTTCGACCTTTTGGTCGGCGCCGACGGTCAGAGATCGCGTACCCGCAGGATGCTGCTTGGTCCCGATGACGCCAGGTCCATTGACTTTCTTGGGAGCTGCATCGCATACTTCACCATCCCTCGGGAGGTACAAGAAGGAGAGGAGTACAGGTGCAGGGCCTACCTCGCGGTTGGAGGACGCTGGCTGGCGACACGGAGACACAGCCCACACCGGCTCCAGGTGTACATGGGCTGCGATTCAGACCTTCCGGAGCTGAAGCATGTCAAGAGGGGCGACACCGAGGCCGAAAAAGAGGCTTTCGCCAAAATCTTCCGGGGTGCCGGCTGGGAGTCGGACGCAATCTTGAAGACTCTGATGGAGGACACAGACGACTTCTACTGCGAGCACTTGGGGGTAGTCAGATTGGACTCATGGAGCAGCGGGCACGTGGTCCTCATCGGGGATGCCGCACACTGCCCAACACCAAATTCAGGCTCAGGAGTCACCTCTAGCATCGTCGGGGCGTACATACTGGCTGGTGAGATCGAGGCAAACTGTGGGGGGTCTGGAACCAAGGACGGTCTGGCGCGTGCTCTCAAAACGTACGATGAGAAGTTCCGACCTTTTATGAATCGAATCCAGCACGGTTTCTCGAGTGAGAAAGGGTGGCCGTCGCGTTTATTCGACAAGATCCAAAGCTCAGAATTTGGTATTTGGATCCTCTACTGCCTCCTGGCAGTTGCTGCTTTTATCAGACTGGATCGTTTTGGTGGCCGGCTTTCGAGAGAGAATATCAAGGCTTGGACACTTCCGGACTACACCGACATATTCTCCATCGGAAAGACAGACCGGACATAATTTGGCTTGATGGGAGATTTGCCAGATGTGCTCTCCACTCCATTACTCCACCAGGAGTTGTATTTTTATGATACCCTCTCTACTGAATTCTATCCTATAAGCGCCTGCTATCTACCTGAGAAATGCATTTCGCTAGACCAGAGGTATCGGCCAGCCGTACCCAAATCCGAACTATGCGCCGTCTGCTCTAAGACGCTTAGTTTGATGAAAACATCTGATTATAATGGCAAGAGCTTCTCTCTCACCGAGCGTCCCACAAACGATTCTCTCATGGAGGAAATTATCCCACGAGGCTATTCCAGTGGGCAATCCGCGGGTCATCTCGATGGTATACGAGCTCACCTCTGTTTTCACATGCGGACATCTATTCTTTTATATATATATATGTATAAATGTAATGAAAATGAAAGATTTCTCTCGGGTATCTTGAGTTTTGTCTTTGCAGATCAACCCAGCCTCTCACGAAGTGACTCACTTACGCCTGGGACGGAGATAGTCTGTCGGAACCTGCCCCATATCAGGGCGAAGCTGGATGGCTTTCGAATTTAGATGTCCCCCCCCCCCCTTCAAAAGAAAAAGAAATTTCGTTCTCCTATTGTGACCATAGCCATTACCTCGATACAATTTCCACCTCCCTACAAAATTACCTCCTCGATTTCCCCTCCCAAACTTCAGCTTGTAAACAAACAACAGACACTCTCACAAAGCTATCGCGCGCTTTTCTCCTCTCATCACCGGATGGATGCTTTCTCGTGCGCAACCACTCTCCCCCATCTTGGAGCAGCCTACCTTCTTGAATAGCTGCCGAGCCTGGTGACATCCGAGCAGTGTGTATGCCGACTGTTTCTGCCCGCTCGATAAGATCGCCGTCGCGCCCGACCAGCATAGAAATTTCCTGGCAGTCTCGGCGGCGCGGGTTTGGGCAGTGGTGGGAGACGGGATGGGTGTACGGGTATCGGATGCCGCCAAGGGAGGCAGAGGCGGAGGCTGTGAGCCGAGATATTGAAAAGATCGCTCCGCGGACTGCAAACCCCCGGCAGAGGATTCCGAGTTCCTGTCCATTTTTGTGGAACGTGTCGTTAAGAACCCCTTGGAATTACTGTCTCACAATGGTCAAAACCATTGGCGGAGATGTTTGATGAAGCGCTCTCTAATACAGAGAGTACTTACCTCGGACAATGAAGAAGCCCACGAAAGCAGCATCTCACGAACCATACACGATCGCAACACATTCCTGGGCACAACGCCTTATTCCCAGTCATCTATTCATGAGGACTCTAGAACAATTCAGTCGTCTTTCGGGTAAACATACGATGTATGCGATCCCATCAAGCCCTCATGAGGATCCCGCACCGCCTGACTGTCCGTACGAATTTTCCACCAACGCCCGCCCGCCTGCTTTTTTCATGCCTGAGTGAGAAGCAACCACCCTGATCAGCCTCGCGGCTCGCACCAGTATTTTATCTCCTATGCACCTAAATATACAAAAGAACAAATCAATTCAGCTTCCACCTACAAACCACCGACCTCTCCCAACACCCACTGCTCACAGTACCCGATAATTGCCCCGTCTCCTAGACCGACCAGAAGCCCACTCGGCGTACTGATCCCTCGTGCGACGTCCACCACGCTTCCCACCATCGCCCTCACCAGGGGCTACGGGCGTCATGTCCAGCAACGGCTGGCCCAGGACCAGCCACCACCACTCGGTGACAGTGACCGCGCCACCAGGCACCGTCAGCTCGCGGAGGAGGCCCTCCTTCAGGCCCCACTTGCGCACGACCTCGATCTCGAATTGTTCAAAGCACGGCTTAAGGGCCTGCGCGGTGAACTCATCCGTCATGGCGCCGCGCGTAGCATACGCAAACAGCACGCCAGCGAGCATCTTGAACCAGCGCGCGCGGTCGGGCGTGCCGAAGAAGTCGCACCACATGGGCAGCTTTCCGTCCTCGGTCGCAGCGGGGATGTTGTCGGGCTGCGTGGCGCGGTGCAGAATCTCAATGTCCTCGTTGTACAGGTATCTGGATGTGGGCACGATGTGCAGGTCGAATCGGTAGTAGCTTTTGGGAAACTTGCGGGACTCGTAGAAGCCCGGCTTGAAGCCGAAGGGGATGTTGAGCTTGCGCACGGGCTCGATGCGCACGCGGCCCGCGGCCTGTAGGTTGAAAGCCGCCAGAACCATGCCGTCCTCCGTGCGCCAGGGGATGTCGACCGTCTCGCCTCTCTTGAAGGCTTCGTCCAGCTCGAGCTTGAACTCGGCGGCGACCGTGAACTTGATCTCGTTGGCGTAGCGCTCGAGTGTGCGGGAGAAGTGTTCGTTGAGCCTGTATGGGCGTCCAGTCGTGAGGGCACTGGACCTCTGCTTGATCGCGATGCGGCGGTGTTCTAGATCGAAGATGGTGGCTTCGAGTAGATCGCTCACCTCCTTTTCCGTGAGACGACCGTTGCGGGCCAGAACGATGAACTTGTCTCTGATCTTGTATGGCGTGTACTGTTCTGGCTCGGTACAGCAGAGGGCGCGGACCCAGGAACGTGCGATGATATGATCGTTGTCAACAACCTTTGACGCGACATTAAGGGCCGTCGAGGCTGGCTCCGAGGTGGAGTCCTGGAACTTGTTGAAGACGGATCTCTGCCAGTGGTGGTAGGTCTCGCGCCAATCAAAGTCGTTCTTGTCCACCGGGAGGAGTTCGAGCTCTTGGTCGAATTTCTCTCGAGTAGGCGGAAGATCGATACCCTCTCGGACCACCAACGCAAGCGTCCACTTGACCAGCTTCAACCAGTCGTAGTTCAGGGGATCGTCGAAGTCAAACGGATCGATCTCTTTCTTCTCGTAAGCCACAAGGAACTCGTCCTGGAATTTTGCGGACAGGTTGTGGATGAATCCCTCACGCTCCTTCTTGATCATCGACCAGAACTTGCGCAGGTTAGACAACTTGGACTCTGGGAAGATCCGCATCATGATACCCCAGTCCATGGCCTTGTTGATGCCACCCGTGAGAGTAGACACAGCAACGTACGCGGCAATACGTGTATCTTCGGCCTTCCAGTCGATTCCGAGACGCTCCTCCCCCTTAAGGCGGAAGTAATCGTGAATATGGGTCGGGTACGGGTTCAGCTCGCGCTGCAGCTTGAGTTCACGGACATTCGGGTCTCTGAGCTTTCTCTTCTGATACTTACGTGGTGGAGGAACGTCAGACTTGGGTTTGGCCCGTGGGCGGCCCGGACCACGCTTCGGACCCTTCTTTGAGTTGATATTGTACTGCAGGTATGGATCATCATCGTGATCCTCAAGTTGCTCGTACGGGATCGTCTCAAGTGTCCATTCGTTCTCTTCCAGCCACTGTGGGTCGACAGGCACCATGTTGCTAACCTCTTTGACCGAGCTGAAGTTCATGAACAGATAGTTGGGCGCGATCGAGCCCGACATGAACCGCCATCCCTGGTCAGAGAGCTCCCAGGACTTGCATCCGTCCACGCTCGTGCAGAAGACGCCGTAGGCTGGATCTGCCCATTGCTCCGTCTTGCAGTGGCTCGTTATCTTAAAGGCCATCTGTTCCATAGTCTTGGGCAAGTGCTCCATCAGTTTCTCAGTCTGATCGGGCAGCCAGCCCTTCATGGTGAAGCTACCGTCATTCTTCTCAAACCACTTGCTAGGGAATTCCGGCCAGACCCCCTTAGCGTTTGCGCGAAGCTCGATCGTTTCAGCATACGTTCCTGGTGGAGCCATCAACTCCTCTTCCCCTACCTCTTCCTCTCCTAGCTCGGATACGTTCGAGGGGGTCGAAGGGTTCTCGAGTTTGGGCTCTGGCTCCGGGATGTAGTCATCCTCCAACCGAGTATTCGGCATGAGGAACTGGATTTCAGACGGGGCAGTGTAGTTGCTGGTAATCGGGACGGCTGCGCCAGAGAAAAATGAAGCAGGCAGCGACGAGATGCCCGGGTTGGCTGCATGACTGCCACCAATGCTGAGCTTGGAAGGCTCAAGGACGACATAGTCTTCGTCATCAGTGCGACGTTTCCGTCCCCGTCTGCGCTTGACAGGAGGCTCGTTGATATCCTCACCGTGCTCACCCTTACGCTTCCGCTGGCGCTTAACTGCAAGCTCGGAGTTCGCACCATACTTCGTCCTGCGTCGTTTCGAAGAGGCCTCGCCGTCTTCAGACTCGGAATCCATGCGAGGGCGACGGGAGCCGGGTCGCACGCCAGCAAGTCCCTTCTCCTTGTAGAATGGCGCGTTGAGCGTCGCGATTTCTCCATCAAGTTTGTGGCCTCGCCGACCTGATCCCTTACCACGCTGCTTGGTAGGTCGTTCCAGCGATGTGAAGAAGATCTTCTCGTCGTCCGTAGGATTGAAGGGAAATGGGATATACATCTCTGGATCAAGGGCCTCCGCTTTTGCCTTCAAGTCAAACACCACTGGATCTTCCTTGATTCGGACCTCAGGGAGATAGACAATGTCGTACTGTTTCCAGGAACCATCAGGTTGAATGGCCACGGATCCCGTCTTGACGATCTTGTCCTTCTCGAGTACTGAGACTGCTCGAATGACGCCCGATTGTGTCGGCAAGGCGTCAAGTGATGATGGGAAAGTAGCTTGGTAAACTTTGAGGACCGCCCAATGCAGGGCTCTCCTATCCCTCGGAAATACACCCCCATTGCAGGTGAGCAGGTACCGGATGATCTCCTGGATTTTCGCGGGACGCAGCAGTTTCTGTGTCCCGAGCGAGAGCTGTTTCCCCTTGCCAGCATAATTCGACACTGGCATACGAATTGAAGGAGGCGGCCTCTGAACGGAGCCGACTTGCCGAGAATCTTGGTTAGTTGCCATGTTCCGAGTTCCAGTAGAGGAGGTAGCACGCTGCCCCGGCAACAACTTCCTAGTTGCGGCGGTTTTGGTCATCGATGGAGTCAATGCCGCATCGCCGTTGGTCGTCATCACGAGCATAGTTTGGTCGAGCACTTCAGCAGGGTATAGGTCGGATACACCTGATGGTTCGTTCGTAGCAGCACACGGATGAAGGTAGGCCGAATCATCCCCCATAGCGTCCGCGTGCTGTGCCTCGGATGCCTGGCGGTCGGGGTTGTTTCCGCTGCTGGCCTGGCTTGCCTCATCAGAACTCTTGCGCTGGGAAGACTTGGCCATCTGCAGACGAATGTGTTTGAGGTAAGGCAGGTCCTCATCAGGCTCCCAGTACTCCTGCTGCGCAGGAGCCGCTCCGTTCTGGACATCAATGACGATTTCGCCCGCGGCAGAACCCTGTGTGGCAGCTGTATCCTGCGGCTCCTCAACGCGTTGCTCAGCCGCAATCCGCTTTGCAGCGGCCTCTGACGCTGCGACTCCGCGGGGTATTATCCCGGAGCCTCCTAGACGTCGGTTTTTGAGGATGCTTCTCCGCGGCTTGAGGACCGGTCGTTCTTTCGTAGGATCGCTCGGATAGACGGGTTCGAGCATCCTGGAGAGGGCACGATCCTTTTTCCTCGCAGGGGGCTTGGATTTCTTCACCTTCGGACGGGGAGCTGGCTCGGGGCTGTGGACCGGCTCGGAGGCAAGGCTACCTACGCTGCTGTCGCCTGAAGCGCTGCTCGCCGGACCTGCTGACTCGGAACTTGCGTAACGACCGGTTCGGTTCGGTCTGGCTCTTTCCATTTCCTCCGGGTGCTGAGCGTAGTATGGGTTGCACAAATTCTTGCCCTTCGTCAGGTGGTATTGGAGACCGTTGCCGTTCGCCCACGAGCCATTGCACTTCTCACAGATATACACGCCATCTTGATTGGATTCGATGGCCTGCGTCTTCCTTCGCTGCCCCCTCTGAAGAGCTGCAACGGTCTCAGTCGCTGGCGTTGTGGCCGACGGCGTCTCGGCGGGTGTCTCGGCGGGTGTCTCGACGGGTGTTGGCGAGGAACCATTTGCAGGAACCAGATCAGAGGTGACCACAAGCAGCTGGGCTTGCTGCTGAGCCTGTCTCTCATTCTTGGTGTTGAAGCTCCGTACCACAATTGTACCCTCATCGGCTTGCTGAATTGCATCCAGTTGCTGTTCTGCCACTTGTGGGGCATTCGCAGGATGACTGGATGCAGGCACTGCGGCTTGTATTTCGGCCTGGCTGGAGTTGGGTGTGTTGGCCGGGCGTGATGGTGACCACGCGGGAATCTCGCGAGGTCTAGGCACAGGCTTTCCAGGCGGCGGTGTGGGCTCTCGTGGCTTGGGATAATCTGACCAACCAGGCAGGAAGTTCAGGTTCTTGAGCTTGTCGGATCTGAAAATGAGGACGATGGACTTTCTTGGGCGACCCTTCTTGTGAGGATTAGGATTCAGCGAACCTGGCTTGCCGACGTACACACCGGGCAGGTCCCGGTCTGGCGTCTTCTCGCTCTTCTCGCCCTCACTCTCCTCGCTCTCCTCACTCGACTGTACTACCGTCTCGAGAAGCTCGGTGTATCCTGCCTTCTCAGTTGTCCTACGCTTGCGCTTAGGTGATCCGTCCGAACCAGTGTCTGTGTCTTTCACCGCCGCCTCGGGATCATCCACGTACGAGACACGCTGGGCGGCCTTGCGCTTCCTTCCTCGTCTCGCGGTGGGTGCCTGTGCCTGTGCCTGTGCCTGTGCCTGTGCCTGTGCCTGTGCCTGTGCCTGTGCCTGTGCCTGTGCCATGTCTGCGTTTTCGCCTTGTTCAGAATTGCCCCTGGGCTTCCTTGGTCTGCCCTTCTTGGGACCGGTGGGTTGCAGAGAAGCCCCTGCCATCTCTGAGTTCTGCGTAGACTCGGTCACGAGCGCTTGACGGCGTTTGTAAGTTCGTCTGGGCTTGGTCGGCTTGGTCGTCTTGGCGGGGACGACTCGAACCAAATAGTTCAGGTCCATTGGTCTATTGTCGATGAACGCGCCGGCATCGACCGTTCCGAAGCCGAATGCGTCGCTGTCGACCTCGTTCTCACCTGATTGTTGTACCAAGGTTGGATCAATGACCGATTGCTCTTGAGCGACCTGAGATGGGTCCGATGGCGCAGCACCAGCGCAGCTGAACACATACGCCTTTATCTTACCGGACCTGGTCAGCTCGGTGCGCATCTGATACTCCGAAAGCCTCGGGGGTTGGGTGTCCGGTTTGCACATGTTTCTCATATGCTTGTACAGGTAGCGGTGAAACTCGGTACCGACGAGCGCGTTGCTAACCTCGGTCGTCGTGTAGCCCTCTCTGCCCCCAGTAAGGACATACTCAGCAAGAGTGTTGGCGATAGGTTTCTCCGGCGCCCATAGCGAGACCACAGGACTAGGCGGGTGTCTGAACCTCTTCTTGAGTACTCGGATGATCGGCTTCACCCTGGGCGCTGGCTTCCTTCCTCTGCCCTTGCCGTTCCTCGACTTCTTCTTGCCCTTCTTGCCCGTCCGCCTGTCGTAGCTCGGCTTTGATTTGGCTCCGGTCGCCAGAAGAATTCTCCAGTCCTCGTTTGTTGGCTCTCGCAGGAACTTGATACAGTCCTTGAAGATGACGTTGTTACCGATGAATTGGGCAGCTGTGTAGGCAAGGTTTCCCCGATCATTAGCCCGGCGAAGGAACTTGGAGACGATCTTCATCTGCCACTTGAGTCCTATAATTCCAAGCTTCTTCTTCAGATCGCGAAGGCGCAGAGTGCCCCAGGCTTTGATGACAGCAATGATGGTCTGAACCAAGGCCATGTATGCGATTTCGTCTTTGCCAGTGGCTCCCTTGTTTCCGACCCATTGATGCACCCAAGGTACAGGCTCCATATCTTTGGTCAAGATAGCTTGGGACATGTCCAGGCCTTTCAGCGGGTCTGAAGGGGCTGGCAGCTCGGGAGCAAACTTGGTCAGCCAGAGCTTGCTGGTCTTCATGCCACGAACCATGTGGGTGCGCTTGACGATGTAGCCCTTCATCGACAGGAAATCGGTGCGTCTCGGTACGGAGCGCTTGTCTTGTCCAGTAGCCCGAACCAGGTCTCCCTGGATGATGCCAGCCTCCTTAGTAGAACCGATCTGGACCACGAGCTTCCACTCGAGGGGGGGCACGCGCTTGAAGTCGATGCCATGTCCGGTGAGTGTCTTCCAAACGGTTTCTTCTCCGACAAACAGACGCGGACGTATCTTAGGTAGTTTCTTGGGCTTCGATGAGTTCTCGGCGGCGGGTCGCTCATGTTGCTTGTCGTTGAGCCTGGCACGGATGTCCTTGATAGCCGCGCCGCTGCCCTCTGCCTTCTCCTCGGGGAGGGAAATCAGCTCGTCGAAGGTAAGACGATTCCACTTGCCCTTGACACCAACGCTGACATCGCCGGTGGCCACGATATGCGGCCATATCAGGCGACCGAGCCTCAACTCGGCATCATTCAGGGGAGCCTTTGCGGCGGCCTCGTCGGCGGCGGCGTTGTTGCCGCCATTCTCGGGCTTGCTGTCGCCGGAAACATCGTCCTGCTTCCCATACTTCCTAACAGAGGTGAAAATGTCGGAGATGGCACATCCTGGAATGAGTGTCAGTGCTCGTTCTCAACAGTGGGGCGCGATTGCCATGTGCATAGCTCGGTGCGGCGAGGCCCTCCCGCGCAGGCGCATTGCCTCTCATAACGGCGACCTCCATCGTCGCATCGCATCGCATCGCATCGCCACAAGTGCTCTTGCTAGAATTTTTGCGACACACGATATCCCGGTTGGAGTCGAGGATTGACTCACCATCGCCATAAAATGCAACCTCGCCGACGAGCCACTCAATCAACTCGTCCAGACCCTGCGCCATCTTGACTATGATTTCCTGCGTTCATAGCGACAAGAAAATGGAATTAGATGGGCAGCCTGAGATGGTTCGAATGCGCGACCTTGAGAGTTTGGATGGTGGAAAAGTGGAATTCGGGATTTTTCACGATGCGAAAAGCTGGTGGGGTAGGGGGTGCCGCTAAAATGGGGGGGTTAGGGGCAGCACAAAGTGGCCCGTGCGTGCTGGTCAAGCTTGTCGAGGGAAGCCGAGACGGTCTCGATCAGGCTGCGCACAGGCGATGAGAATGTGAAAGTGAAAGGAAGATGCATGTACAGTTCTGAGAAATATTCTGCAAGAGCACACAACTCAAAAATCCCCGGAAGTGGCAACGTTGGGGAAGGAACAGGGTGGCCAAACGACGTACAAGCTGGGTTGTGGCACAACTGGAAAGAAAAACCGAGGCTGAAGGTTGATAGAAACTGTTGGCAGCAAAGGTGAAGATTTGGAGCTGGCGGGGAAAGCAAGTCTACGAACGGTGTGCAAGAACTACTACCTATATTATTCCAGGCTTGCAACAGCTGTGTGATGACATGAGATCGGCGACCACAGCCCATGTACAGAACCAATGTAACTATGCCAGTATTCGAATCGGCATGTATTATGCATGGTAGTTAAGGCTCCTTGAGATAAAAGTTTGGCCCTGTTTGGCGGATACTGCAAGTCCTCAGCACGTTGTCTATCATGCCTGCGCATCAGTCTGAGCGTCTGCGTCTGCCTCTGCTCCCAATTTCGCTCGTCTGCCTTCCATCATCCGCCTGTACTGAGCGACGACCTCCTCCCGGACCTCTTGAAGCTCCTCTCTCCTCTTCAAGCTGCCTGCGGCCTTGGGGATAGTTCCAACGTTGACCGCAGCACCGCCAACCTTGAGCACCTCCTTCGGCACAGTTTTGAAAACAGGCGGTGCCTTGACAACGTCATGCAGCCCAATCTTGGCCTCGCCTCTCTTCTTCTTGAGCTCCGCCCACGGATCGTCAACCCCATCATCCGTCTCATAGACAGACTTGCCCTTCTTTCCTTTCTTGCCCTTCTTCTTGCGACCCGCCTCCATGTCCAACCGCCATTTGATACCCATCGCATCATTCTCCATCTCCTTCTCTTCCGCCTCCTCGGCCTCCTCCCTACGCTTGTCCTGTATCGCCTCCTCTTCCCGCCTCCACTCGTCATACAGCTTGTGCATCTTCTTCTCCTTTCGCGTGCGGGCGGTCTTCAGCCCCAGCGGGTCTTTGCCCTTGGCCGCCTTGCCCACGAGCCCCATGACAGGCAGCGCGGCATCAACACGCGCCGCGAACTCGGACATGCGCTCACCCGGGCGGATGGTGGGCATCTCCTTTGTCGGCTCGGGTTTCTTCGCGATAGTTTTTACATCATTGGTGTTCTCGCCCGCAGTCTTGCCCTTTGTGTTCTTGGACTTCACCCTCTGTCCGTCGTCGAGGCCGCTCTTGGGCATCTTGCCCTCCTTGAGGGCCATCAACCGCTTGAACGCACGCGGCACATCATCTGTTTTGTCGACGCCTCGCTTGCGCTTCGTGCTCTTCGACTGGGCGGTCTCGTTGTTGTTGCTACCTCCATTCTTTTTGCCGCCTTTGCCTCCCTTCTCTTTTAGCTGCCGTGCCAGCTTGGGTGCGACGACCGGCAGCGGCTTTGCAATCTGGTTTGGCGGGAGATCATATCTGTCGTGTCATGTTAGTCCGATAATCGCCAAGCAAACAAGCAGATAGGCAAAGTGTTCGAGCGCGAATAGCTGGGGGTGAGGGCACCCACGTGGATTCGACCTTCTCTCTACGCGTGTGCTTGTGAGGCATGATGGGCCGGCAGATGACCCAACTTGAGACTTCGTGAAGCGTGTGGATGTATCAGGAGGTGGTAAGAAGGATAAAGCAGGATGAAAAGTCCTGTGGTCGTCGATGGTGAGAGAAAGCCAGTGAGTCTGTTTGTATGCGCCTCGTGTGGAAATGCTGCGCGACAATTGGCATAAAAAACTTGGAGTGCAGCGATAAGATAGAAGACTGCCGTCCCCCTGTCAACAGCAGGGCCGGCTCGGTAGGTGCCGTTAGCGCTGTGGGGTATTTCCAGGGTCTCCAGCAGATGGCGGGTCTGGGGTAGGGTCTAGGGGGGGTCTGAGATCCGAGGCATGCTGCAGGTGCAGGTGCAAGGCGTGTGGGAGAGACGCAGTCTGTTTGGCTGAGTCCGGACATCCTGGGGCGGATCTTATCTCAACCCTTGCCAGCCTTGATGCAGGCCATGTGCCCAGCATTGCTTCTTGTACCATCTCTTGTACCGTCTCAAGCACATGGCAGGAGGAACGACAGACAACACCCGAATCCGCACGCGCGCACGCGGCCGTTTATTCACATTGTCCTTGTGAACGAAGCGTGGTACCAAGCCACGCCGCCATACGTTTCAATCAAGCATAGCCATTGGCCAACGTCGCCATGGCCTGGACTCTGGAACAAGAGCAGCAGGGACGATGGTCGGGAATGTGTTTCCAGTCTGTGAGTCCTTGTCGGTTGCAGTTGCCAGGCTGTCTATGTTTGGCTCGCCGGAGGGCTACCCGACCACGTATACCTAAGGAGCTACCCATGGGAAATCCTGTGTGTCTCGAGGTCCGGTCTGCCTTGCCAGCTTGCCTGCATCCTCTTGGCAAGTTGGCTCCGAGATCACACACCCCGCTCATTTTCAGAGGAACCCGTTTAACCTCGGGATTCTTCTAATGGGAAGCTTCGTCCAATCCGCAAAGTCCCCTAAATACCGCCTCGACTCAACGTGCCGTCTTGCTAGGTAAGTACTTATTAGTTACTACAATATCTGCAATAAGAACGAGCCCGTCACCGCCGTGGCCACACCATTTTTGTATCTTTAGATACCCTGACATTTTCCCCTTCTTTTCTTCCAGAAAGACTGCCGGAGGAATAAGGTCCAAAGGCTGCCGACGAGTTTATGATAAATCGAAGAACGACACAAAGAACGCCACACGAAGACGCTCCCACAGCGCATATAAATACCACCATGAGAACCAGGGAACCACCTTTTATTGACCTGGACGATGGTCTGTTCTCAAATAAAGACGACGACACGTCCACAGTAGACTTCTGTTTGGAGGACGATGGCTCATACACACTCCAACCACGCAGGAGACCTTGGATAATATTCCTCATATTATCTGGCGCCACCCTTTTGTGAGTTCTTCTGTGCAAGCGAGCCAGTCCACGGATTCTGACCCGGTCCTGCAGGGCCATTCTCTTGACACTGGACATTCTCCTCCGTGTCTCGAGGTCAAATTGGATAGAGGAAAAGGACGAGTTGGATGCGACATTCAACAGATGGGGGACGGACGGCAGTGGCACAGAGGGCCTGGTCTGGTATCCGACCAACTTCCTGCAAGACGTGATACCGAAGCCCATTCACTCTCACAACGACTACTGGCGCAAGATCCCGCTCTTCACAGCCCTCAGGCAAGGCTGCATAAGCGTCGAGGCGGATGTGTGGCTCTTCGACGAGCCTGGGCGCAGAGATACGCTCTACGTGGGACACGAGCGGGCCGCCTTGCAACCAAACAGGACATTCCAGTCCCTCTACATAGAACCGCTCGTCGACATACTCCAGCGACAGAATCCCACCACCGAATTCTACGATGGCAACTACCGCGGGGTCTTTGATACAAACCCCAACCAGATCCTCACTCTTCTCGTGGACGTGAAGACATCCGGACCAGAGACATGGGCCAAGGTGGTCGAGCAGCTCGAGCCACTCCGCGAGCGCGACTGGCTCACCTTCTACGCCAACGGCACAACCCACACACGCCCCATCACTGTGATCGGGACAGGCAACACGCCTTTCGACCTCCTGGCCTCTAACTCCACCTACCGTGACTACTTCTACGATGCACCGCTCCACAAACTCACCTCCGACTACGATGTCACGAACAGCTACTACGCAAGCGTTTCTTTCACAGCCACCATCGGCACGCCGTGGACGGGCGGCCTCGCCGCGGAGCAGATCGAGCGCATCCGGAGCCAGGTGAAAGCTGCGCACGAGAGAGGGTTGAAGGCGCGTTACTGGGATTTGCCTTTGTGGCCCATCAGCACGCGGAATCACCTTTGGGATCTACTGGTCAAGGAGGGCGTCGACCTGCTCAACGTGGACGATGTAAAGGGTGCTGCGAAGCGCAAGTGGAAGGATTAAGCTTGGATTGCGATTCCGACAGTCATGGCGCCTGCTCCCGCCGGCCATCGCCCGCAGAGTGTGGTAGGAGAAGTGTGTGCATCTGTGCAGAGGAAGATGCTAGGGTCGTCCCCCCCCCCCTTTTTTTTTTGTTGCTGTGGTTGTTGTTGGCCTGTCTTGCAGGATGTGCTACTCGAATCGTCCCAGCCAGGATCGAAACGCCGAGACAGGAGTTTGGGCCGCAGCGCAGTTTTTACTGGAACGGTGCGTGGCGTCAGGATCTTGGGATGGAGGACCTCAGATATGATGGGGTGATCCATGTTGAGATGTTTTGGCGTTGCTTGATGGAAAGCTTGTTCTGCTTAGTATGTCCTCTTACGGTCGAGCACGGACAGTACGACAAGATTTGCAGCGCTAAGATGTCCGATCTTGTTTAGTCTGTGGTAAAAGAGTCTCGATGTGTATTACACAGAGCAGGCGTTTGAACTATGGTATGAGGCCGATATATTGGACCCCCTGTCAGGTACTGTGGGCAGTGCGTCCCCCACCCAGATGTGGACCTGCGCCACATACAACATTCGAAAAGACCTGGCATTCAGTCCTAAATTGGCTAGCGCTCGTGGGCCTTTACGTGGACAAGGGACCAATACATACCCAAGATACCATAGAAGAGCGAGGCGCTATTACGGAAAGATCCTGCTGTCTGGGCTGTCTCAAAACGACGGCCTGAACCTATTCCGACCTAAGTACTAGCACCGCACTGACCGTCGAGGTGAGATTGCGGAGTGTTTGTCCGGGTCTGGTCGTCTTCCATGTCTCATCCTGGTGGTCCGATGTAGGAGTCTCAACTCGTCCGCGAACAGCTCCCACGAGACTCCGAGAGTATGATCCAGACATAGACAGTGGAAAGAAAGAGTGGGATCCTTGTCGAGCTTCGATCGCCTCTGAAATCCTCGGGTCTGGTCTCATAGTTCATGAAGGATCTTGTAGTGTTCACGCAAGTAAACTCGAGTCGCGATGCCATCATGCGCCAGCCGCACCAAATCCAGAGTTCGACCTCGTCTTGCCGAGGAAGGCCGGGGTTTCTCCGCATCTCTGCAGCGCTGTGGGGCCCGCCGCCACCAAGATCTCCGAACCGGTCCCGGGGCAATGGAACGGGAACATCGTGATGACGTCTTGCCCAGACTGCGTTGGACATCATAGAAGCCTCATGGTGACCAATCCAGGTATTTCTGGCTGCTACGTCTTCCTCCTGTCGATTGAACTGCTGTCGAGAGAGACGGAAAGTTCAAGCGTCCTGCTGTGTATTGACAAGTAGCTCTTGAAGGTTGACTGACAATTACCGCTTCCGCCCGAAACCCTCCACAAGATTCAACATGTCTCAGCAAAAGCAGCTTGCCTCACTCGACGTAAGACGCTCCCCGCAAGTGCGTGAAGCTGGCGGAGCTGACAAAATCAAAACAGACCTCCATCGTCGATCGTCTGCCGACGCACTCGCAGTCTGTAAGTGGATGAGCCGCTCCACGATATCCTTGGCCCCGGCGTGACGCCGGATGCACAGAACGAAAGACTATGAGCGCGCAGTCACACTCTCTCATGGGACTCAGGGTGTTCCCCTGAACAGATGAAGACAGCGTGAAGCCCCCGAACCTCCGTTGACAGAACTCGCAGCTCTTCGCCGCCAAAACCCGCGCCAACCTCACCTTCGAGGAGATCGCCTCGCACCTCGGCCGCAGCGAGGTCGCCGTCGCCGCCATCTTCTACGGCCAGGCGACCGCCTCCGCGGCCGACGTCGAGAAGCTATGCCAGCTCCTCGACCTGCCGAAGGAGGTCCTCGCGCCGCAGCTCATGGGCTTCCCGGACCGCGGCCGTGCGGGCCCCATGCCCCCCGTCGAGCCGCTCATCTACAGGCTGTACGAGGTCATTCAGAACTATGGGTACGCGTACAAGGCGATTCTGAATGAGAAGTTCGGGGATGGGATCATGAGTGCGATCTGCTTTAGCACCAAGGTCGAGAAGGAGGTGGATGAGGATGGCGCGGCGTGGGTGGTCATTACTTGGAGGGGGAAATGGTGAGTGCTGAAGTGTTCCGCCCAGGGGGTTCCCCTGGACGTTTTCTTTGAAGATGAATGCTGACCAGTTTTATAGGTTGCCATTCACCCGGTTCTAGGCTCAAGGGGACCGCGGGACCACTGGTCACAGATGGCCTCGAGATGCAACGGTGATGTTTTTATATTGGTGGAGGCCGTCCACCTTCGTCACCATCCGAGCGGATCGTTTCCCTTGAAATGTACACAAGAATATGATAGATCCGGTCATATGAATCAAAAGTCCCAAGAAACTTTCAAGTCGTCGGCACCCAATCCGGTCGTCTGGGTATGCTCCCGCTCTCAGTTGTGAGAACAATACTAAAGCGGACAATACTAAGACCTCTCCCGACCATCAGCGCCACAACCAGAAGTCCTGGTCTTTCGGACTGTCTTTGCTTTTGGGTGAATTTGTTGACACTGGGCTTCGAGAACATCTGAAGAAGGAAATGAAACGCCGCCGCCGCCGCCGCCGCCACCGAACCGGCTCGTCTCTCTTAACTCGCTCAACGACGGCACAGAAGTCAAAGACAGGGTCCTCGGCAACGACCACAATACTAAGGACACAATATGGAACATGCCGCATGCTTCTGGCGCGCCGATGAAATTTAGCACAGGTTTTATCCTGCTGGAACGACGAGGCCTGCGAGGGTATCGAAGACCGACAAGATTGTGGGGCATGACAACAGAACCACAATATGATGAAGAATCGGCAACCGCTCAGAAGTACAGTTCACGGGGTGTCATGCCCGCTCGATGCTCGCCTCCATCATGGAGATCATAACGAAGATAAGGCAGAAAGGCCCACCTCGAAGCTCCGGATTTTCAGACATAAGTATCCGCGTCCTCGTCCCTCCATAGTCTGTCTTTCGCTTCCTCTTCATCCTCATCAATCACCGAAAACGTTCATTTCCACAACAATCCTTAAGTCTAACGCTTCAAACCCCACAAATATCAAAATGCCTGCCAACACTCAGACTGCCAACTCCGCCAACTCCGCCATGGGCGTCAACGGCTACTCTCTCTGCGTTGTCATGTAAAGAGGCCAACCCTCGGGCTGCCTCTTTGTAGCTCTTCAGGTGGGGAAGGAGATTTACAACGACCAAATACTACGGGGCAATCGGTATTCGGAGATGGCCACCCCATCACTGGATCACGATCATCTCTTTTCTATCTACAGAGACTCGCGATAAAGCGTCTACAATACAACACACTCGATGCGCTCGCATAGCCACGGTCGATGATGCTTACTTTTCTCACATGGAGCATCTCCATCACCGGATTTTCGCTTCTATCTCCTCTACGGCTTTCCTTGGTACCATCCGGTGACGATCGAATGGGAACGGATTATGCGGCGGAGCTCTTTCCAAACGATCTTTTGCAACCATGTTCTTATTACGGGGGCTGGGCTGATGGGAACATGATATATATTATGGCGATGATGGAGAGAGGCTTGGTGAAGCGGTGGATCGAACTTGCCAGATAACTCCTCTCATGCCGGCCTGGTATGCGCAAATGGAAAATTGGTTGCCGTTTTGTTGGCCTCTGAATACCCTTCTTCTTTGAGTCTGTCTTATTCGCCCGGCATCGTGATTTGTGAGCTCCAACTCCTCTTATAGTAGAATCACATTGACAGCCACCGCCGACTCAAGGTGTCTAGTGAGCTCTAGTAGAGTACCTAATAGAACACGAGAAGATGATTTGGGACGGTTCCCGATTAGAATGACCCAGCTTTCATATTCCTGCTCACTTCTAGATCCTTAACTAAGAGTTGTCTGGGCATTTTACTATCAGGCTTGATACCCGTGCTCCGTGACAAATCGTATACAATTCGAATATTGTTACAAGCTTTTGCTGCTCACCCCCTCTCCCCCCCCCATTTTTCTGAGCACTTCTCGCAGCATTACGTGTGATGTTCGTATTCAAAGCCGGGATGCTTCGGAATCTTGACGGCTCCTGACAGCAGTGGCGTTACCAACTCTCGATGACGGACCTACGAGATGATCCCTTTCGGAAAATATGCTATCCTCGTGACAGGCGCCACAATTCTCATGGTAAGCCAATCTCGCCCCTAAGCTTTGGCAATTCATCAGCTTATGCAAATCATTCTACGGCTTGTCCCAATTTTGATAAAATGCGTCGTCGTTCGCTAAGCCCTGTGGCGTTGATGAGCTGAAATGTCAGCACGAAGGCTGAAAGTCCGATGAGTGTTGCCTATAGGGTCCTATTAGATTTTGTTCCAGTGATTTGTCTATGCCTACGAATCTGCCCTCCAGAATTGTACCCGTGGACATGGGCACTAACTTCTCTTCTAAGCACTGACGAGTACCCTAGTCCTTTTTTTCTTCTTATTTTTCTTGACTCAACGCTGTTTCACTTTGCCCACATCATCAACTGCTTACTATTGCTGTTATCTTTCTACACACCTATTCGCATAATACGCACTGCCCCGTTTTGTAGATTCTCGCTCGTTTATAAAGTCTTTTCTCGTCTGACGCTCTTTCTTGTCCTGCCTTCAGTATCCTTCCAGGTTGAATTTTCCGCACTGATCGGCCAACGACAACGACACAATGCATTTTTCTGGCATAATATCTTGGTTATTTCTCTTTACAGGAGCCTCATTAGCTGCTTCAGTGTCTTCATCCAAGACAACAGTGAAGCCGAGGCAAGATGTGTTCAGCTGCTTGCAAGCCGGAGGTGTGCAAGCCGTGGCACCCGGCAGCGATCCAAGCTGGCAGGAAGTCGCTCCCAACTATAATCTGCGGACTGAGTATGTCCCGGATGTAGTGGTTCTGCCAGATGACAACAATGGCACAGCCCAGCAAATCGCAAAGGCTCTTGGCTGTGCGGTCCAGTTCGGCCTCAAAGTGCAAGCAATGTCTGGAGGTCACTCTTACGCAGCTTATAGCATGGGTGGTCAGAACGGGTCTATGGTCATCAGCCTTCGGAACCTCGTTTCTGTGCGGGTTGACTCGAGCACGGGTATCGCTGTAGTGGGCAGCGGCATGAGACTGGGGGACCTGGAGCTGTCTTTACAGAACTTCTCGAGGGCTCTGTCTCACGGTACTTGTCCCGGCGTGGGTGTTGGTGGACATTTTTCGCATGGAGGCTACGGATATACCTCGAGGGCATGGGGACTGGCGTTGGATCAGATTGTGGCGGTCGATGCCGTGAAGGCCGATGGGACCGTGGTCCATGCCACGAATGAGAGTGCACCTGAGCTTTACTACGTGAGTACCCGGGCGTTTTGGCGACGACGAGACTCAGTCTTTGCACTAAATGCTCACAAAAATGAACTATCAGGCGCTGCGTGGTGCAGCAGACTCCTTCGGGATTGTTTACAACTTCTATGTACAGACACAGCCGACGCCCCCATCTGTCGTCTATTTCTCCTATCCGGTCCCCTCCGCTGGAACAGACGTTGAAGTCGCAGTTTCAGTGACCAAGCATCTTCAAGAGATAGTTCACAATGCCTCCGTTACCGACCGGAACATCGGCTTTGGTATTCACTTAGGGTCGGGCACATACAGCTTCAGCGGGACATATCTCGGCAACATCTCGTATTTCAACGAGACCATCCAACCGGGGATACTCAGCTGTTTCCCAGAATATGACGCCTCAGCCTCGGAGGTTTCGGAGATGTCGTGGCTCGACAGCCTGGCTGTCCTGGGCGCTCCCGACCCGCTCAACATCTCCACCACAGCCCCGTATACTAAGCATGACAACTTCTTCGCCAAGAGTGTCACGGTGCCTGAGCCGGGTCTGACGGACGACGCGCTGCGGGCCTACTTCGACTACGTCATCAACAACGGCTCGTCCGCACCTGTGTCCTGGTTTTCTATCATCAACCTGGAGGGCGGCGTCGACAGTCAGATCAACGCGCGATCCGTCAACTTCTCGGCGTACAGCCATCGAGACCTTCTGTGGACGGCGCAGCATTACGGCTTCGTGGACGCGGACCAGGTCTACCCGCAGAGCGGGCTGGACTTTGTCAATGGGCTCAACGACGCGATGACGCGGGAGATGCCGGACACAGATTTTGGTGCTTATATCAATTACGTCGATCCTTCCTTGAGCCGTGATGAGGCGAACTTGCAGTACTTTGGGGCGTCGGTTTATCAGCGGTTGAAGGGGTACAAGGCTACGTTGGACCCGAGCGAGTTGTTCTGGAACCCGCAGACGATTCCTGGACCTTCAAAGTAGAGCTTGTCTTTGCTTCCTACGTTGTTGGTAGGACTGAATCATATCATCACATGTTCATCAGCATAGCCGGCTATAGTAGAGCAATCTCTCTCTCTCTCTCTCCACCTCTTTTTGGGGTCGAACGAGCCAGTTAAGGTTGGTGGAGCCCACAAAGATGAAACTCCTGAGGTCGTGTGAAGGCGGTTTCTTGAACGTAGATTACCTGCTATGATACCTATATTTAGTCTCGGCTCTGCAAATTTGAGCAATGAGTGTAGTCCCATGGACTATAAAAATAATGTACTCACCCTTTAGAAAAGCTCTTCGGAGGCTTCTCGAAATTTTTCTTCGCCGCCCCTATGGTAGTCACCCAATTTTTGGCAGTTGCCATGCAAACTCAAGAACAAAACAGGCACAAGATGCACTTGTAAGCTTGCGACCCAGGTGGGACTCTCTGATTGCAAGAATCTCATTGAGCCCTCGGCGCATGCACGTGGCTGAGCATGGCTGAGCAAGGCTGAGCATGGCTGAGCATGGCTGAGCATGGCTGACATGCAGATTGCCTAGCAGGACGACAGACACGGAACTAGTCACCCTCGGTGTGAATGCCCACCGTTGAGTGTCCGCCCAGCTCCAGCTAGCCCCTGGCCCACGAACGGGGTCAGACTTCGGAGGAATATGCAGCATCGTTGAACAATCACTATATCTAATATGTCAATGATCGGACCATCAATGTCTTGTGTTGGATGACCATCTTTTCGGGATGTTTTAGCTCACTGTAATCGAAAAAGTGAGAACCAACTGACTTGGCTGTATTATCTGCAACCCTTGAGAGCACAATCTCCTTCGCCATGTATGTTTTGCCCATGGTGAAGAAACTAGGCTTGTCGTTGTACTCCGAGTCACAGATTGGGGCGGCCGAGAACATGCAGCAGTTGGTCATGACGGGCCTAATACTTGTCGTCATATCCGGAGTCATATTCATTCCATCCTGCTTGGGTGAGGAGATCAGACACCCCCGGATAGTGCATGTGGCGAGGGTCTTCTGCTTCTAGATCACCACGGCGGCTGAGAGGGTAGGTCTGCAGGCTCCACTCTGTAATTGCTGTTCAAGATCTGTTTTGTCGAGAAAAATGCGTGTGTTTGTGCCGTCAAAGCCAAATCGGTTGACGCAGGCTCGTCGAAGATCGTCAATAGGCCGGACGGTGATGGATTCAATGACACTGCAGGTGTCGTGCTCTCCCTTGCGCAGGAAGTATGGCACCTTCCACAAGCTGATGCAGGTAGTGCTAGTCGGTTGTTGACCTAAAAGCTGGGTGGGGACCTGCGACCGAAGTAATTGAAAAGATAGGTTTACGAGGAGAAGCTGAATATTCATTTCTGCACTCCGACCCGAAGCTTGAGATTGGAATCAGAGCTGGGTGTTTTAAGCAAGGACGTCGGGATTTATATAGTCATGCTTACAAGCACCAAAGCACAAAGATCCTTCTCGAACTTGCTATCCATTCCTGTAACCAGTGAGTTTAGTGTACTTATTGCTTCTCGAGAAGGGCCTAGATATATTGTCAAGCTCGTCGAGTGTATTAGGTACAGAGCCTTTGAGAAGCCACCCTGATTCTGTTGGTTCAACCATACTAAACAATGCATTGACTAATGTGTACATGCATGTATAGAACTTGCTATGATGACATGTTATCATGTTGTTGTTTGTGTCTTATTTCAAGGCAAAAGAATAGACGTGGTGTCTAGAATGTATTAAGGTTCGAGAGGTAGACATGCAGTACCCCCCTTTCAGGCTACCCTGGGCCCGTGATAGGTAGGTGTAGTTCTTCCTTTTCCAGATGGAGTGCTCTCAACAACTGGTCACAATGAATACTGGGACAATTCGCACACTTGTTCCATCTCCACCCCTAAACATGATAGCTTTCCATAGGAATGTTGCTGCATTGTGAAGATGCTGTTCAGGTACGGTAAGAGGTACCTGACACACAGGTGACAGGTGACAGGTGACTTGTGACTTCTCTCAACCCAGTCAGTTACCATAGTGTTCAGGCATTGGCTTTGAATCATAATATGTCCCAGTTTCTGGACACAGAACCCATCCAACACTACCTCAAGTTCCAAAATGTATCAACAAAAGTAAGAGCGAAGGGTCTGCTCCCTGAAGGAAGGCCAGGAGAGGAATTGGAGAGGATACTGTGGAAGACCCCGTTTCGTGCATCATTGACGATGGGAAAAAAGGAACAGTTATGATTGTTATCATGGTCACACATGGGCCAAGTTTCTGTGTGCAGGCAGCCGCCAATACCACCAGGGTCTCCGCCACGAACGCCCGGCTCAAGTCTGCAGCCGAGCAGAGTTCCGTGGCGGGCCATTGCAGACCTCGGGAGCGGCATCCCGGTAACAAGGCGATCCCCGATGCAGATCAAGCCGTAGCGTAGGAGATCTCCTTTTTTTTCGTCTTTGGCAAATCTTCTTTGGAGCGACTGCGGAGAGGAAATGAGGTGCACACCGCTCCTTCTTGAAACTCAGCAAAGGTCATCTGCGCTGGATGGAAACGTTTTCGACGGGGGACTCGCTGTCCAAGGGTACTCGGACAAGACATCTAGACCTTTTGTATTGCTTCTGGCCTGCTGCTATCTTCGCTATCCAGCCCCTGGCTATCAAATCAGATCAGAGGAAGAATTCCGATCTGATAACCTAAAACTGCGGCGCGGAACCCCGGGCCCGCCAGATGTGCGCCCGTCAGATGTGCGCCCGTCTCACTACCACGTGCCCCGCTTCTTCGGACTTTGGACCTTGGTTCACGGAAGAGCTGAGAAAATCTGGGCGTGAAGTGGCGGGATGGAAGGAGGTGACTCAGGCCGGCGAGCTTCCTGGAGTGGAACGGTTTCAAGGGTGCTTATCCGCACGGCGAACATATTCGGAATGGGTTGATGCAGGGCACCTGCAACCGGTGTGCCCAGCTGCATGGCATTTAACTTTTTTCATCTTGAACGGTCAGGCTGACCTCCCAAGACTCCGTGCCCATGACGATAGTACGATGCACTATGGCATGTCCAAATCGACACTAGAAGCCCTGCGTTTGGGGGATTATCCCTGGGAGCTGCGAGGACGATGGGGGAATCTACCAGCCATCTGGTACGGACGAGAGCACTTTGGACGACAGTAGGAGGGAATCGGAGTTTCTCGTCCACTGGACAGCTTGTTTTGACGGGCCAGCATGAGAACTGGCCAAGTGCCACGACAGGAAATGCACATGTTCCGTCGCAGCCGTCGCAGCCGTCGCCCGTCCGTGAGTCAAAATTGCGTTGCAATGATCGCATCCGAGAGTTGAAACCTTCAAACCTTCATGTCTGACATCATCTGATGGGGAATTGAAATGTAATTTCCGCTGGGAAGCGATCGAGTTTTTTCCGACCAAGATGTGTTCATGACTCCTCCCCGTCAGCCATATCGGTTGTACACGGGGAAGAAGAAGAAAAAAAAACAAGATGCAATCACTTCCATAGGCAGTCTCGATGTTGAGGTGAATCATCGAAGAACCTTCTTGGAAGCCTCCTAGACAATTGCTATGTACTGCCTACTATGGTAGTACTTTGTTATGCCACCCGTGTCTTAAGTCCCCAAACCGAGAGTCTGGGAAGGTGGAGTTAATACGTCCGCTGGCCTGGTGGGGCTCTTGCCGGATGCTGACGATAGGGAAGATAGCCCGAGCTGAAGTTACCCCATTCGTCTGATTCCCCAAAGAGGCTGACTACGCAAGTGCAAGTACTTTATACTATGGAACCATAGGTAATGCTACTACTTACTAAGTACCCAGGTATCTAAAGTACATAGTAGTGTAGGTAGTAGTGTAGGTAGGTAGGTAGATGGTGGCCATCGCCGGTCCGCCGGTCCACCGCCAACAACGCAATCGAGAAGCGCAGCATGTCATTGAAAAGGGCCCCACCGATAACGCTGCTCCTGCACGTCTGGAAGCTTGGAAGCTTGGAAGCCGGGGAGCCCCCCACCAGCCGAAAGCACCCCAGTCAGTCCAAGTCGACATTCCAACGATCACCCCTTCCCTCGAAGATTGCTTACATATTTGTTCCCGACGATAGAACTTTTTCTGTCTCGACCCGAAATCCCTTGCCTCTTCTTCTCTTCTCCTTGTACCAACCGCTGTGCCCAATGTTGTGATCGCAGCTCGTCCGCGCTGCTGTCCCCCCCACTGACGGAACCAGACGAGAACCACCTGACCGCCACCGTTCTCGGCGCACCCTGGCACGCACAACACCGTCATTCACTCGTTCACCGCGTGCCGTGTACCGGGTTGATCGCCTCCTCGCGGGGCACCAGCCAGCCACAGCAGGCCAGACGCCAACATGGCCGGCTTCGCGGCATGCTCGTGGCCGATTTGGCATGTCGACGACTTCACCCTGTGCTTCCAGAGAGAGTGAGTGCGACACCGCCCCCTCCCACCCCAAAGCAGGGCATCCTGGCCCCTGTCCATGTCTATGTCTCTGATGATCATGATGATCATCCTGCTAATGCTGTGTTTCTGTCGTGCAGTTATCTGAAAGTTCTCCTACCCACGATCGTAATATCGATATCCTTCATGCACCTGCTCTTGCAAACTATTATTCGGACCGTCAGGCTAAGACGACACAACTCCAAAGCATACAATCCCCTCCAAAATGGTGATTCCAATGGCCATGCAGCACATCCCTCGCATACCGACCTTCCCGCTGAGGAAGACGACACAATAGATGGCTCTGACGATGAAGGACTCGAGATCAACGGAGGCCGCCTGGCTCTGACGAAAACGACCACCAAGGGATCTATCGTCGAGCCTGCGCAAACCCTCGTGGTTATCGAGGAATTAGCCATTGCTGGACTGGTTGCCGTGAATGTCATTGCGCTGGTGACGGGCTCTTTCGCTGGGAAAGCCTCACTGCCCTCCGTTATCGGTCTTGTCACCTGGGTCTACGTGCTGCTGCTCGCCAGCCTCCGTCTCTCCAGCCTCCGTCTCTTCCCCGGAAACACCCAATGGCGCGTACCGCATCTCTGGAATCACACCGCGGCTATCTACTCACTCCAATGGCTCTTCAACCTGATAGTGTTCCGTTCTGTCATTATCCGACCATCTTCGAGGCTGACGCAGATTTTGGTCATTGTGGAGTTCGCCCTGACGACCCTACTGTTTGGGATGGCCATCACCACTAGGAAGGGAAATAAGACAGTGCTTCTGGAGTGGGAGGATGGAATTCAGCCCTCGCGTGAGCCTCTGGCATCCATCTTTTCTAACTATACTTTCTCCTGGGTCGACCCCATCACCTGGCAGGGCTATAAGCAGACCGTGGAAATCAAGGACGTATGGAACCTTATGCCCAGGGACAAGGCTGGCGCGGTACTGGCTCACTACCGCCAAGTCAAGAAGACCGTGGCTCTAGCCTATCACCTGCTCGCCTATTTCAAGGGGCAGCTGCTCGCTCAGGTCTGGTGGGCCATTCTTTCGGGTATCTTCACATTCATGCCGACCATGCTTCTCAAGGCTATCCTGGAATACGTCGAAAGCCCCGGCCAGGCTCCTCTCAATGTCTTATGGCTGTACGTGATTCTGCTCCCAGTGACGGATCTGGTCAGGTCAGTGGCAGATAACCGGGCATTGTGGATTGGTCGAAAGATATGCATCAACGTGCGAGCCATCCTGATCGGCGATATCTACGCAAAAGCCTTGAGACGAAAGGCTGCCGCAGGAAATGACTCAGTGTTGGGAAAGGACAAGAACGAAGGTTCCTCTGTTCAGAAGGGCTGGGCGGCCAAATTGAAGGCAAAGCTGGGAATCGGAAAGGACGACAAGAAACAGCAAAATGGCAATGCTACGACCGCACCCGAAGGCCGTTCGGATCTGGCGGCCGATGAACAGGCTAACCTCGGCACGATCATCAACCTCATGTCGGTCGACAGTTTCAAGGTGTCCGAGGTCACTGCGTACATCCACTTCCTGGTTGCGCATGCGCCGACGCAACTCATCGTGTCCGTCTTCCTTCTCTACCAGGTCATGGGTCTGAGTGCCATTCCGGGTTTCGTCGTAATGGCAATGCTACTCCCCATCAACATTTATTTCGGTAAAGCGTTTAACAGCAGCCAGAAAATGATTATGGCCGCCACCGACAAGCGTATCCACACGACCAACGAGATTCTCCAGAATATCAGGATCATCAAGTATTTTGCTTGGGAATATCGCTTCTCCCAGATTGTCGACGAGAAGCGCAAGGCGGAGCTCAAGGCTCTTCGAAGACGGTACATGATCTGGGCTGCCGCGGTAGCTGTCTGGAACACGGTTCCGATTCTGATCACATTCTTCTCTTTCTTGTCGTACACTCTCATTGAGAAGAAGCCCCTCTACCCGTCCGTCGCTTTCACAGCAATCTCGCTCTTCATGCTACTCCGATTCCCTCTCGATCAGATTGGCGACATGATCGCTCACGTCCAAGAAGCCAAGGTGTCCATTGACCGTGTCGAGGAGTTTCTGAACGAGGAGGAGACCACCAAGTTCGAGCAGCTGGGTGAGGACAACGTCGATGAGAACGGCGAGAGGGTCATCGGGTTCAGAGATGCGACTTTCATCTGGGGCAGCAAAGATGCAATTGCAGAGGATGGCTCTATGGCTTTCCGTCTGCTCGACATGAACATCGACTTTAAGATCGGCAAGCTGAACGTCATCACGGGTCCCACTGGCTCCGGAAAGACGTCTCTGCTCATGGCTCTGCTTGGTGAGATGTCCTTAGTGAGCGGGAAGGTGTACCTGCCTGGTGGTCGCAGCCGCGAGGACGTCCCCGCTGATCCCGAGACGGGACTCGCCGAGACATGCGCTTACGTTGCTCAGAGCGCCTGGCTTGTGAACGCAAACATCAAGGAGAACATCATATTCTCGGCGCCGCTGGATGAGAAGCGATATCGGGAGGTCATCATCGCTTGCGCTCTGGAACGTGATCTGGAGATCCTCGACAACGGTGATGAGACCTTGGTTGGGGAGAAGGGTATCACACTATCCGGTGGGCAGAAGCAACGTATCTCCCTGGCCCGCGCCGTCTACTCGAACTCCAAGCACCTGCTCCTCGATGACTGTCTCAGCGCTGTCGACTCTCACACCGCCCAATGGATCTTCAATAATTGCCTCAAGGGTCCCCTGATGCGGGGGCGAACTTGTCTTCTGGTCACCCACAACATCCCGCTGACCGTACCCCATTCAAGCTATGTCATCATCATGGACAATGGTCGGGTCTCTCTCCAGGGTGACGCCAACGACGCTATCGACTCGGGCAAGTTGGGAGACGAGGTTCAGAAGGTTAAGCCCGGCCTAGCTTCAGCCTCCATCTCTCGGATTCCCTCGCGTGTCCCCTCCAGTGTTGGTGATGACAGCGGAGATACCCTGATCGACGCTGCTGAAGATGGTGACAATCTTTCCAAGGCCAAGTTGGGCGGCAAGAAGGCTGGAAAGAAGGAAGCCATGGACGAGACCAAAGCTGTTGGCGCAGTCAAATGGCCTGTCATGAAGCTTTACCTGACCGCGATGGGTGGTTGGTGGTTCTGGCTTGTGGCTTGCGCTGTCTTCGCACTGCAACAATTTACCGGTGTCGCTTCCAACTTATGGATCAAGGAATGGGCCAACCAGTACGCTATTGAGGATGTGTCAAAGATCCAGTTTAGCACGAGCTCGCAGAACTACCAGTCCCCTTCGATCTCACCCACCTACTTCGCCAACATCGCCAACTATGTCAAGCCGCAGTCGTGGCTGCAGAGCAACATTACTGGCACGGCATTTGCAACTGCTGACGCGCCCGAGGTCAACGTCACATACTACCTGAGCATTCTTGCTGTCATTGGCCTAATAGGCTCAGCCACAGCTCTGATCAGAGATTTATGGATCTTCCTTGGTTCACTCACGGCATCATGGAGGCTCCACAATCGTCTCATGGACACTGTCACCAAGGCCAAGTTCAAGTTCTTCGACGTGACACCGCTCGGCCAGATCATGAACCGCTTCAGCAAGGACCTGGAAGGTGTTGATCAGGAGGTTGCACCAACTGCCATTGGAGTCATGACATGTGCACTGGGCATCCTTGTTACCATCATTCTGATTGCCTATGTCACTCCTGGATTCCTCGTGGCCGGTTTCTTCATCACATTTGCTTACTTCTTCCTCGGAAAATTCTACCTCGCCTCGTCTCGTGATCTCAAGCGCCTGGAGTCCGTCCAGCGAAGCCCCCTGTTTCAGCAGTTCGGAGAGACTCTGAGCGGTGTGACCACAATTCGCGCCTACGGCGACGAACGGCGTTTTGTCCGGGAAAACTTGAATAAGATCAACGCCCAACTGAGACCCTTCATCTACCTGTGGGCTGCTAACAGATGGCTCGCGTTCAGGACAGATGTTCTGGGAGACATGGTGTCCTTCTTCGCTGGTGTCTTTGTCATTCTCAGTCTGGGCACGATCGACCCTGGTTCTGCTGGAATCTCACTTTCGTACGCCATCGGCTTTGCGGATAACATGCTGTGGCTCGTGCGTCTGTACGCATCGAACGAGCAGAACATGAATTCGGTGGAGCGCATCAAGGAGTACTTGGATGTTGAGCAGGAGGCCCCGGCTATCGTGGAGGAGAACCGCCCGCCGCAGAACTGGCCTAGCCAAGGCTCGGTGGAGTTTATCAACTACACCACCCGATACCGAGCGGACCTTGACCCCGTATTGAAAGGTCTGACTTTCAAGATTGGCGCCGGGGAGAAGGTCGGTATCGTCGGCCGGACTGGAGCCGGAAAGTCATCGCTGGCTCTGGCGCTCTTCCGCGCTCTCGAGGCAGAGAAGGGCAAGATCCTGATTGATGATATTGATATTGGCCAGATCGGCCTGCGTGACTTGCGCGAGTCTATCACTATCGTCCCCCAGGATCCCACGCTTTTCATGGGCACCATCAGGACCAATCTCGACCCCTTCGATGCGTATACAGACGAGCAAATCTTTGCCGCTTTGCGCCGCGTCCAGCTCATCGGACGCAATGAGGCGACACCCACATCCAGCCGACCGGCCTCGTCTCTCGCCAAAGCTCCTGCCGCCACTACAGCCGCAGAGAGTATCGCCTCCAGCGCTCAAACCAGCGCCGTCGCCACCAACAAGAATGTGTTCCTCGACCTCGCCTCGCCCGTCACCGAGTCCGGCAACAACCTATCACAAGGCCAGCGCCAGCTCCTCTGCCTTGCGCGCGCAATGCTCAAGTCGCCCACCGTGCTCCTCATGGACGAGGCCACCGCGTCCATCGACTACGCTACCGACTCGAAGATTCAGGAGACCATCCGCGAGCTGGACAACAGCACGATCATCACGATCGCACACAGGCTGCAGACCATTGTGGACTACGATAAGGTTCTGGTACTGGACAAGGGCGAGGTCGTGGAATACGGCCACCCTTGGGAGCTGATGAAAAACAAGGATGGGCAGTTTAGGAGCATGTGTGATATGAGCGGTGACTGGGATGTTTTGGAGAAGCAGGCTAAGAAGGCTTGGAAGGGGAAGCATGAGCTTGTTGATGTTGAGGAGGAGACGCCGGTTGGCGAGGCCAACGGAGAGGGACAAGAGGGGAGCCAGTAATTTGTAAGAGCTAAGGACAAGCTGAAATAGGCATTACGGTGCCCTACGGTGCCTTGTATATAAGCATCTAATTTCCTGGCTTTGGTGTTACGTGGGTACCTGGACCATTCAGTTGGCGTTGTTTCGATACAGGACATGAAAAAGCACCTTCTTTCCCCTTCCCCTTCCCCTCCCTCTTGCACTACTCCGGACACGTCCCGATTTCTGGCATCATACATACGGGCCAGTGACGCTCACTCCGTTACAACCAGTGACTCCATACAGATATCTACCTATGTATTCTTCTTCCTCCAGCTCTAAAGCACCCACCCAACCGCCAAACACTCTCTGATCCCCGCCACGATCCTCCGATCCCAATGGACGTTTCTCTTCACGAAGAAGCTACGGTCGGTGGCGAGCCCGTGATACAGACTCGTCAACACGACAGTCGCCACCTCAATTC
>MUZH01004277.1:0-81947 GCA_003012965.1 Juglanconis oblonga | reverse complement strand
GCTGTTCGGAGGAGCATGGTGATCAATCTCGCATGGACCCCGTTGACGCTGCACTGGGCCACCGAGACGGGTTTCTTGAGTGATCTCGCCGTGGGGCTGGGTGGCTGCATCCCGGGCGTCATCCAGATGCGGAAGCTGTGGAGTGATACAGCGCAGTGAGCACAAGAGCATCTGGGCGTTGGTCGGAAGCCGAGGCGTCCATGAGTGCACGAGAGAGGGTTCCTACAAGTCTGCTGAATAGGGCAACCTTCAACTTGGAGCTCATCTGGGAAGGGATTCGGTCGTATATATATATATGGCAGCGATGGAGGGTCCAGCAACACCTGGACTAGGATCAACCTGTACTTCATTGGCAAGACACATAGACCAACATGGTAGCGAGCATCAAAACGCTGGAGTGATTGATTATAAAATATGGTATCATAGTCCCCCCGCGCCGCCTATTGCTGGGTTACCAGTATCTTCTAATCGGCAATGCGCCAAGACAATATATATCTCCTCCGACTTGCCCATACTCGCTCATCTCGTGAGTGACCTGATCGTACAGTACATCAATGGAGCCAACCTGCTCCAGATGCTCCCCCAAAACTCGCCCTAAAAAAAATGTGGTGCCCCTCGTTATGTATAGAGTTGGTCGTCATTTTCATGTCCCCAAAATCTTCACATGACCTGTTTTGTAAACGCCCCGAGACCGTCCCAAGAAGCCAAGCATGATTAGTGAATCCGAAAACTCCCTTCGCCACGCAATTTTACACATCATGAAGCCGCATGATCCTCCCTTCGCCGAATCGCTGCCCCAAGCGTACACTCCCGCGCGTCCGACGTACACATCCAATGCCCCGTCGATCTCATGGCTCTCACAGCTGGAGGCTACCGCTGGTGTAGTTTCACAAACGCCGCGCCGACTAGGAGCCATAAGGACCAATCCATCAACACTTTCGGTGAGCCCGAAGTAGTGTCAAAGGGACTGCCGCCACCCCTCCCGTCGCCGTCTTGCGACGTCACCGTCGAGGTCACTACCGAGGCCGTGGACGTGGACGACCGAGTCGCACTCTCGGGGTTGGTTGGCAAAGGCGTAGTCGGGGTGAGATCGGATGTCGTCAAGGTCGACGACGGTGGTACTATGGTGACGCTGGTGGTTGTGACCGTAGATCGTGTCGGAGTCGTCGTCTGGACCGTTGATGTGGTTGGATCTGGTATGATGGTGAAGGAGCCAATACTTGGTGTCGTCGTGGAGACCAGAGGCGTTGTCACCATCGGTGTCGTTGAGGTCGGTGGTGCGGAGAAGGATGTGCTCGCCGGCTGCGACAGAGTGAAGTCGTTGTCGAAGCACAGGTGTATGATCAGGGATCCACGCTGCGCAAAACCCAACAGTGAATCTGACTGCACGTCCACGTCCTCGCACTTGTCGTCGACTCTGTTCCCGATTCGCGTGATCCCAGCGATGCAAGAGATCGAGCAGCTCTCTCCTTCGGTGAAGTCGGCTGTGGTACAGCCTTGAATCGCTGTGTGGTATACAAGGCTGCATGCCAGGGGCAGCACGTCGTCCCGGATTGGTTGTAGGTCATTGAGTGACACGGCCGATGTCGTCGATATCAGTGCAAGCAATGCTCCGAAGCGCGCTCTTCGCCGCCGTCTTGTCCGTGATGCGCTGGCCATTTTGGAGCTTCCTTGGCCGCCGACCTTCTCAAGTCGTTGGGCTCACAAAATGCAGACCATATACGAGACCACCATCCCCGTGTGGAGAGTTGCGAGGGCGGCGGTGTACTCGTTACGGGCTTTGTCGGCAACGTGGGAGCAATGGGTGGTGTGTTGCTGCAAGATCAAGCAAGGCTTGGGGACCCTTGATGGGCCAAATTCGAGTCAGTTAGCAGGACCAAGAGCCGTGCAAGAGCTTAGGATAGCCCCTGGGTTGTGATGAACAGGTTGGTGACTTCAGGGAAGACCGAAACCCGTCCTGTGTCAGGATGTCCAGTAGCTCCCCCAGCAGCACATCCAAGACCGAAATCCTGCGAAACGACTTCTGGTGTCCGCTTCGTCGGCAGGTCCAGTCTTGGATTCGACCCTGGCTATTCGATGGCAAAGGTTCCGCGAGCTCGACTCGGTCGGGGGCCAGAGGGCGCAGTGTCGATCTGGGCAAAGACTTATAAGCCTGCACGAGGCTGAGGTAGTGTAGATCAACCGGGTATCAAAGCGTCAAAGCGGGTGTCAAAGGTGCAGGGCTTGTCCGGTATGATCATATAAGATCGACGCTGGGCTGAAAGCCTGCCGGTGACCCGAGAATGGCGGGTGTCAGAGGATTCTCTGCCAGGTCGGCCGGGGAAAATAGCGTTTGCGGAGAGTGTGATGGCAATGTGATGCCGGACAAAGCACAGTCAGATCCCAACTCCAAGACGCTCGGTTGGATTTCGGGTGGATTTCGGGTGCTACCGTAATACGGAAAGGAGAGGTGGAAGGGGCAGGGCGAGATGGCGATGTTTTGAGTTTGCTGCAGAAGGAGACCACCACCCGACCTTTCCCAAAATCCCACGGGCACGTACATCAGATGAACTTCGGGTGAACTTCAGGTGAAGCAGCGTCATTTGTTTGGAACCGAACTACGAGCGAGGTTTGACGTGGCCCATCCGAGCATGACGGGTGGTTGGCAGACGGACCACAACGAGCGCGGCTTTGTCGTACTTGGCGCCCTACTGATGTGTCTCTGCGTCTGAAAGCGGCGACTTGATCTCGGGTGTCCTATTCATTCGTCCTGGTACAACAACAGGATCTTGCAGGCCCGCCCTCGGGCGTTTCAACAAGTCCCAGGCTGCCAGGACCCAGGAGAGCCGTGTGACAGCGTGTCGCCCAGAGCCGCCAATGGAGGTGAATTGTCGGTGGTCTGTTTGAGGACATGAAACACAAGCGTACCGCCGTTGAGGGCTGGCTGAAGTCTTCTCCGAGTTCCTGGCACAGCCCCTCGCGAAATCTCTGCATGATTTGATTGGGCAATTGATGATCTGATGGGACCCACAGTATTCGAGCCACAGTCCACCAGCCACGTGGACATCTAGAACTTCACTCACGAACACGACTCTTTACCTATGACGATGCCATCGTTATGTTTCTTCTTCGTTGGTTAGACGACTAAAGTCACAAAACAACGCGGTCCCCGCCAACGCTAACGCTAACGGTACCGGACGTGCACAACTATCTACAGACCTTTTTCCTGGGCCCCTTTGCAAACCTCTTCCTGCTTGTGTATTTCCTGCAGTCTTTGCTCTTCTATCTTTCTTATACTTTCCGGGAGCACATCAAGAACCTCTTTCGCCCTGATTTGCCCTTTGAGCTTTCGCATCTTTCTCTCATCCTACACAACGGGGTGCAACTGTTAGCTGATCACTTGGACAACTCAGTATCAGACTCAGAGGTCTATGCGAGAAAGAAAAGAAGAAAAAAGGGGGTCTTCCAGCAAAAAGTATTATTGATCTTGGCCGGTAGGCTGTGTTTTATTGACTTACCGAATTGAACAGAAATCGTATACCAGTGAACCTGTTGGTATGCTTTTGAAAATAGCCCCCTTGGAACTCCTTACAAGGCCAGCTTCCAGTGCTCTCAAGAGTTGCATATACCATGTTCGCCAACCAGAAACAATTGGCCCTACTAACGCTGTACTTCTCGCTTCCGGACTTACGGCTCCACTTGTCAACCACGAACGCGAAGTCATGAATCGGCAGCCCGCCGGGTTCGAAATCCAAACAGCGCAGGAAGTCCGACGCAGAGTACCGAGCTCGCGCCACTGGGTAGTGCTGGATGATTTCGCCAAAAATTGCACGCCTCCTCCTTCTTTAGCACTGTAGTTTCCGCACAGAAGCCGTTGGATCCACCACCCGCGGAGACGAGGTACTTTGACGGCCTTGCATCCGACCGTGACCTCGTCGCGTTTAGTCTCGCGCTCAACGTAGATGTAGTGTTGCTCTCGCTGCTGCTCATCCTTGCCGTTGGCTGTGCTAGTCCAACGGCGTGTCACGGTGACTCGCAGAAACTCGTGGAAAACAGAGGAGTAGTGGAAGTTTTTCATGTGCTCAAATTTGGTGACGAGCCAATCGCCTAGCTGCTGTTCATGCTTATGGATCCCTTCAAACCATTCTGCAACACTCCTGGTCAACATTCTCTCATGATGGATGAAAGATCTTGGTGGCAACGGGAGGGGCTCGTCCTTTGTCGCTTGAATCTGAGCGGGTAGTGCGAGGATTTGGGACTCAGAGGCCTCGAGGAGTGGCTGTGTTTCGGAATTGTCTTTAGGCATCGCTCTCCAGGCCTTTGCGGTACGCTGCTGGATAATCGGACCAGACAAAAATTGATCTTCCGAAGTGTCCAAGGGGGAAGGTGATGGATGGAAAAGAGTCTTGCGCCACATACAAAGAAAGACATCGATAACGGGGCGCCGAAGATGCAGTATCTGGAATCAACACCCAGTTGCGGCACGCAGCTTCTACTGGCAATTTCACGAAGGTGAGTGTTATTATCCTTCAACAAGTATGCAAGCCTCCTCCTGCATTTGGCTGTGGACTCACCTGCAGCAATGGGTCAATGGCGGTGTGGATCTCGTGATGAGTTCAGGTTGGCACTATAGTTCTTGTTCCAACCCCAGGCTTCAGCTCATACGAAAAGACTACTTTTCGCACGATCTTCTGCGAGGGGAGACTATTGCAGTAAGAAATGCGGATCCTCGCAGGTGGAGCTTCCTAGCTCTCGTATAAGCCATTCCTTCGTAGGTTTCAGTATATCATCTCCAGTCGTAAATGCGCGAGAACTATCCTCATTTTCAGACTGACGAAAAAGTTGCTCATTACCACGGCTCTGACAGTTCTCACGCCTACGATCTCAACTCCAAAATGCGCCAGAATCTATGGAACTTCGAGGTCTTCACTCCTCTCAGCGTCATTCACGAACCCATTGAAGAGCTTATGGACTTAAATCTCGTGAACGATGATAAATGACGGTGAACGACCGTGAACGACCGTGAGGGAAGGTGAGGGAAGGTGAGGGAAGGTGGACGAAATCTGGCACACAATAAACACTCAAACAACCACGAACTTGGTGTTGTTGTCTAACAAAAAGAGCTAATACGGATCACGGAAAGCATGTCAGACCTTAAATGGCCTATTCTGGTGGGTGGCGGCTTCCATCCCACAAGCTGCTCAAGTCGCCCCAAAGAGAACTCGTTGAAAGATGGTATAACGCAAAAATCCAAGAGCTCCAGTACGTCGGTGTAACAGTAAGCCATCCCGATTCTTTGCTGCCTCTTCCTCCGCGCTTGTATCGTCAAAACCAAGGCATGCGTATCTTTCTGCACGCTTGCCGCTCAGTTAGGTACACAGTAAACACTACCTAACTTTCGCACTTCTTCTATTGGCAGGGCGCCATTATAGCTAGCCTCCTTAGCAGCGCTTTCACCTGGGCGCCCGTATCCACCACGATATGGATTGTCCCGGCTTGCTGGTACAGCGGGTTGATGTTCATCATTGCCAGCATCGCAACCGCTACGCAGCAGTGTATCATGCTGCAGCGGTTTAGCAGCCACCCCAAACATGAGGGGTATATCAAGCAACTCCTTGGGAGACAGCAGCCTGAGTGAAAGTGAAAAGGCCACTGCACCGCGTCGGTGCCTGCTTCGTCTGGTAAATCCCCGTCATGATGCTGCGGTTTGGCATTTATATGTTCTTGATCGGATTGGGCGTGTTGCTAGGCTATGCGGCTTGGAAGGCAGGGTTGTCTGGGGCGGAGGGTGAAAACGAGGATGATTTGAAGGTATATGACTTGCGCCCCTTGAGATCGATTTTTCATTAGGTACTGCCAGCTGTTGCAAAAATGCTACAACCGAGCTCCTTTGGCTGATCCTTACGAACTTCGAGACGGCTATCATGTTTTTTGTGGTCACGGCGTTCGCCCTTCTTTGCCATGCGTCCTCTGTATTTATGGGTTATTCGAGAACTCCATGAAGGTCTCGATCAACGGTGCAGGGTTCATCGGAACCTTGAAGGGGTCAGATATCCAGGCAGAAGCTACCTGTAAGCAATCTAGAACCGATAAGAATTGGCCACTTTTAGGGATATTGTCAGATACTCAAGGTCAGATGCATTCGTGTCAGCACGGTCTTTTCAACTGAGGTGCCTCATCCAGAGGGCCATATGCTCCCTATTCGTATGCGAATCCAGTACTCAGAATGGGCCTTCAAAGCCCTCTCCTTTGTACCTCCCATTATTCTCAATGCTAAAGAGCCCTAAATGACCGTGTCCGGGAGACCATTTTAGGCCCGATGTTCTCCTTCTTCGGTGAAAACGGACGGGCTAGGTCTCATTCAAGGTCGCCTGGCCCCTCCCGAATCTCCTTTAATATAAACAGGTTCGGATGAGACATCATTGCGGTTAAAACGCGGCTCAATTCGAGTAGAAGGGTGAGACCTACCGCTGATAGGCACAAGACCACAGTCTTGACCATACTTGCCGAGGGACACATGCAAGAGCACTGAGGCTGAAGATGCCAAGATGAGATCACGATTCATTGAACTGATGCCTTGACCCCAAAATACTAAGTCATTTATGAACAGCGTCAGAGAACACCTTCTTCTAATCACGCGGGTAGCAGAATAGGTAGGGTAGAGCGCGCACGCCATGAATATGCTCAAGCGATCTGAAAACCAGAGACGCACAGGTACTTTATCTACGTCGGACTAAGGGAAAAGAATGCGAATAAGTCGTTCATTTTCCTCATCAGTGTGCCTGTATCCTGTTTCAGTGCTCATTGGTGTCGCCAAATCCATGCTTTCGGCCTACCTCATTTCTTATAAGTCGGTTTACAAGCCGGACATAATCTTGGGTGCTAGGCTTTCGAGCGTTCTCCATTGTATGAAGGAAACTGTTACAGCTTTTATAGCTATATTAACAGCTTAAAAAACAACAACCACTTACAAACCCGGGCAGAGTTTTCTTTGCAGTGGATATGAACGAAGTATGGCTTGATAGAATCTAGTTTCCCGACAAATTCTGTCACAAGTCAGTGTCTGTCACCTATGAGTATGGCCAGTACGAGAGCAAGACAGTGTTTCCATAATGGTAATCGACACACAGAGCGACTACAGAAACCTTCAGGTATTGTGACACTGCTCTATGGTGACTCGGGAGTTTCCAAAGTGGTTGCGGAGTGTGTCAACGATTCTGCTCATCCACGGATCTCGTCGGTTCCTCTGGTCTCACGAACACCTGCATGAGTCACTTTGACGGCCATACAAGATATGACCAAACACTTTCAAGCTTGGGATCAAGAAGACAGCGTCTTCATTGACAAACCAATCTCCTCACCATCCATGACGACACCCTCTACAGTACCACAACAGCAACAAAAACTCACTATGCGCGTGCCGGCTTTCACTCTGCTCAAGGTTGCACTCGTCGCCGAAACCATTGCAGTTCCCTTGCTCTCTATCAAGTGGAACACCGGGCCAGTTTGTACACCTCAGAGACAGTCGCACGGAATTGCGTGTCGCTGACATCGACACACAGAACAGGACCAGATCGTCTGCGACATTCAGAACTTCCAACCCGACAACAACGGCGACTATATGAAAACTGACCTCAGCAGTCTCCGAAGCTCCGGCAGTGTCACCCTCGGTAACAAGGCCGGCGGTGGTTGGTGCACCCGCCTTGTCTGCAATGGCGGCTTCTCGGGCGTTGCCGTAATCTGTGAGTTCTCAAAAAGGCAATTTGTTGCCTGTTTATGCCCTCGTACGGTTCGTCTTAACAGAAGCGCAAGACGCAGTGAGATCTTCTGGCCGATTTCCATTCTGTTCTTCGTGGTCACGTCCGAGCCATGCTCCTGCAGTTGTGAGAGAGTGGATGGGACTGCCCGTCCAAGAGCTGAGTCGTTCCGTCCCACTGCCTCAGATTCCCAGAGGATCGCACGGGGTGGTAGCCCATTATCCAGGAAGGAATGATCGCTGTCTGATTCTATAGAAGAAACGTCTCGATATGTGGTAATTCTTTTTGTGAACGGCATCGGGATGCTTATCTGCCTTTACGGTTTCTTATGAGCAGCAAGTGGACGTCCCCGACATTTTATTAGAGCAGTTGGTTCACCTGCACCAGATCGGAAAGCAGTGCCATGAACAATTCGGGCGTCGACTGATGTCATATCCCGTGAGACCAAATAAGTAATGGAAAACGTACAGAACGAATCGAACGAGATTGCAGGATTGTCCTGTGCTTGGTCCATCCATCTAGCAACGAAACCAAGCGTCAGGACCGAGGTCGGTTCCCAGTGTCGACCATACCCTTGAACCTACATCAGTACGAGAAAATGCGTTTCATTGTCTGTTCACAGTCAACAGACAGAAGACGAACAATTTTTGGAAATGACTGACACTGGTGGTGGTCGATGGCTGCCCCCGATGAGATCATCACGCCTAGCGCCCACCATTATTACATCAACGTGATGGCGAAGAATGACGTCTGATGGAAACGACATAAGTCTGTACAAACCGCTCGAAGAAGTCGATATATAGAGCAGATGTGGCTCGGAGTCTGACAGAATCTCTCTTTCCGATTCACGTCAACTTGCACTTCAACCGTTTACCATCACAAAACTTCTAGAAGATACCATATCGTTTCGCAAATACACTCATCCATTTAACCCCACCAACCCAAGATACACAAAATGTCAGCCTCCAACGACGAGCTCAACCATATCGCCAAACAGGCGGAGGCCGATCTGAACTCGTACCAGGCCAAGCAGGGCCTCAACAACTCCTCAATAGACGACGCCGGCGTCGACTCCGGCGTCGAGAAGAAGTTCCCTGGTGCGGAGGTCAAGTATGACACCGACCTGAGCACAAACGGCAGCTACAACAAGCGGATCCCACCGCAGGAGGGTGGTGAGCTGGATGACCGCGGAAGGTAAGCATTCTCCTCCTCATCCCTTTTCATCGCAGGCCGAATCATCCTTGCCAACTCGTTCACACCCAGGCAAACCCGTGGCTCCCAATTCGAAGGCACAGGCGGTCCCGAGGATAAGGTTGCCCAAGCGCAGTACGACGCTGGCGGTGACAACGACAACGACGTTGTGACCCGGAAAGCCCTGGGCAAGAGCGATATTGTGGGCACGGGCAAGGAGCGCAAGGGCAACGACATTCTGGACCAGGGCGCGAGCGCGGCGAAGAGTAACGTCGGTTCGAACCCCCCTGGTCCTGGTGGCTCGCAGTTCAAGGGCGAGGATTACTACAGACCTGAGTCCGTGCCTGACAGTATCAGTGCCGAGGGGCATGTGCCGCCTGAGAGTGTGACGCAAGCGAGTCGGGAGACGGAGTTGGGTTCTTGAGGGCCGTTCGAGGGATGAGAAGTACATTTAATGTGGGTCAGTAGCATTTTGGAATGCAATAACGGCATTCATGCAGTGTGTTTCGTGGTTTCGTCCCCATGATGTCTCGAAGTTGAGTCCGTGGTTGTGATGCGTGTCTCGTGCAAGTCCCGCGAATCTCCATCCATCAATGATGTTCCTGTCGGTGGGGTGGTACTCCTGTCTGTTGCCTTGGGAATGTGATCTCTGCTTGCTGAATGCCCGCTGTCACAATAGTGACTCTGTCACTGTCGGCAAGAGAATCGCCCACAGACATGAGCGGACGTAGAGCGAAGTAACCACCAGAAGAAAATAAAAATCCGAGAGAACCATACTGGCTCAGGCTTTTCCCTTGTTGGTTGGTGTCTGTGGTGGCTCTTTCGCAGCCGCTATCGCTTGCTCTTCCTTCTGCGCCTTCAGCGCAGCGATGTTGTCGTCGATAATCGCAATCTCCGCTTCCAGCCTTAGCAGCTTCTCCTCCAGAACTTTTTCGTACTCCTGGTCCGTCAGCTTCTTCATCGGGCTCCACTTCGAGTTGAGCCAGCCGCCACTTTTCTTCTCAGAAGAGACTTTGCTGGAGGCAGTCCATAAATTGACTGCAAATTGGCCGCCTCCTCCAAGGAGGGAGCCTACTAGCGCTGCAGGGAGCATACTTCTAGGTCCGCCTTCATGGTATCAGCAAGGAGCGGAGGATTTTGAGGGAGCGATGGACGTACGCATGAGGCCTGTCACCGTCACCCCTGAAATGGCACCTCCTAGAGAACTTGCTTCTATTTTCTGTGCAGGTGTGGCGTTGTGTATGGGACCGTGTCTTGCCATGACCATGTGTCTTGTGCCTGTCCAGATGTCAATAAGTCATTCTGAGGCTCTGCCTGCTCGACCCAGAGAGGACATGTACCATAGTAAACGGAGCCCAGCCCGAACCACTGGAGTCCTGACACCAGGGAGAACAGTACCGGTGTGGCAGTGCCGCGGACAATACCAGCTGCTGTTCCAAATAATAACCCACATGTTCCTGTTGCAGCGCAAGTCAGTTTCTGGCGCTTCTGGTGTTGTGCTTATGTCTGTCTGTCTAAGATGCGCACCTGTCCCGGCTCCTGCTTGCAAGCTTCTGGCCACTATCTCTTCGATATCATCAGGCAAATCATTCTTTGTCTTGGCCACCCGCTGCTGGGACTCGGAAGGTGGTTGGAGGGGTGCCATTGATCCAACAGCACGATGGCAGTCTGTGAAAGAGACAACAGAAACCCGGGTTGGAGCTTCGCCGGTGCAGCCTGATTGGGTGAGCTAGGAGGTGTGGAGGGTTCCCAGAGGATTCAATCAATATCAATATTGAAGAGTGTTATGGGCCCACGATGATGTGTCTTAGGAGAGGAAGTCCTGCCGAGTGAGGATGGAGATAATAATAGCTGGCGCTGCTCTGCCTGATAGATGAATACCTATGTTCTATCTAATTGCATAAGCAGGGGTGCATGCCTCTGCAAAAGTCACGCTAGTCTCTTTGGAGCTTAGCATAGCTGATCCCAGTCAGTCTATGATGGCTGGAGGATTTTTGCCTGTGCCTGTGCCCGTGCCTGTGCCCGTGCCCGTGGCGCGGGGCGGAAGGGGCAGAGCTAAAAATTTCGACGCTAGTTAGGCTCTTGCCAAAAAGACCACGGGCACCACCACAAGTTGCATCGCCTTTCCCATTTCCACCCATCGATAACTTCACCAACCTCAACCGACCAACCTCACAACCTGACCGACTGATCCCCATCTCCACGACGTCCATCAAGGAGATCACACCCCCAACATCCTGCGATTGCTCGTCGCTGCTCTTGACCAATAGCATTATTTTAGGCGCTTTGGAGTCGACACATTGCACAGAGGGTAGAGTCCTATACCCGACCAGCACCACCCCACCGAGTCCTCTTCTCGACTGCTGCCGTTATCCTCACACGACTGACGGGAATACCCTCGTCCGTCACCTCCCCCGACTGTCCGTCCCATCGACCGAACGAGCCCTCGTGGCCTCGACCATCGATTTCTCTGGACTACGTGCCTGATCTGTGCGCGCGTAGCCAACCCCCCCAACAACCGCAAACATGGGTACGGGTCAATCGGCCATTCAAGAGCTTTGGGATAGACATTCGCTGACGAGACACTGAACAGCTCCCAAGAAGGAGAAAGCGACCAAGCTCACGCTGAATGAGTTCATGAAAGATGATGGTGCGTATAGTTCCGGTCCCGCCCTCTCCTCGCCGAGTGCCAATGACAATCTTCTCAACCTTGCCGCATTGCGAAACTGACATTTTCCGCAGCCTTCGGTGGCGGCAACTGGGCCGACGAAGTTGAGGAGACCTATGGTAAGTGTTCTGCCCCTCGTTAGCTTTGTTGTCAACCCAGTCCTGACACTCCCGCTCCCTTTCTACTAGCCTCCGGTAAGCCATGACGGCCATCTGATCGTTCGAGACGGTGACCACTAGGGAAGCGCGCAACTGACAGCGAAACCAGGCACCCAACCCCTCCCTCCCGCTGATCGCAACCGCGGCTTTGGAGCCAGCAGCTTCGGTGGTGACCGATCTGACCGTTTCGGTGGTGGAACCGACCGCTATGCAGGTAAGGCCGCTAGTTATGCGCATTGCGACTTTCATGGCTTGCGATCTAACAATCTTGTCCAGGCTACGCGCGTCAGGAGCGCGAGGAGCTGCCTCTGCCCGACAAGCCACCCTACACAGCCCACCTGGGCAACCTATCCTATGACGCCAACCAGGAGGCAGTCACCGACTTCTTCACAAGCGCTGGCTGCAGTGTGGTCAGCGTCCGCATTGTCGAGGACCGTGCTGAGATGCGCCCCAAGGGCTTTGGCTACGCTGAGTTCACTACGGTCGACGATCTGAAGAAGGCTCTGGAGCTCAATGAAGAGTCTTTCTTCAACCGCAACATCCGCATTCGTGTCGCGGACCCACGTACGTCACAGCATTCGTTGTCTTTTCATCTTCTCATCGCGCTGACCATTTGACAGCCAAGGACCGCTATGGCAACGAGAGCAACCGCGATTTCTCCGACTGGAGCCGCAAGGGCCCCCTGCCCGACATGCCCCGCGCCAACAACCGTGGTCCTCGCGACTTCAACGAGGCCCGTGAGCCTCGCGAGTTCCGCGAGCCCCGTGTCCCACGCGAAGACTTCAGCCAGATGAGCTGGGAGAGACGGGGTCCTCTGTCGCCGGTCACCGCCCCAGTCATGGAGCGTGGAAACTCCCGCGCAGGCAGCCGGTCTGGCCACAGGATGGGTGAGCGCACCAACTCCAACTCGTTCGCCAACCGTGGAGCGTCTCCCGCCGCTTGGGGTCCTGGTGAGGGCCGTCAGGATTCTCGTCCGCCTAACCGAGAGCCCCGCGAGCCCCGCGAGAGAGCCCCCACCGCTGCTGAGCAGGAGTCCTCTTGGCGCGCCAAGATGCGGCCCGATGCTGCCCCCAGCAAGTCGCCCGTCCCGTCTCGCAGCGGCAGCGAGGCCCCACCCTCGCCCGCTCTGGCCCCTGCCGCACCAGCTGGCCGACCCAAGCTCCAGCTCCAGAAGCGCACCGTGCCCGATGCTCCGGGTATTATGTCGCCATCCCTCACCTCTGATTCGAAGGCGAGCCCCTTCGGTGCGGCCAGGCCTATTGATACTGCCGCCCGTGAGCGGGAGATCGAAGAGAAGAAGCAGCGCGAGCTGCAGGAGAAGAAGGAGGCTGACGAGAAGGCCAAGGAAGAAAAGCGGCTTGCCAAGGAGGCTGCTGTCAAGGAGGCTGCTGTCAAGGAGGCCGCCGAGAAGGCGACTGCTGAGACAGCTGAGCCCAACGGCTCCGCTGAGGAGAAGACCGACGCTCCCAGCACCGCTGAGGCCGCTCCTGCTGCGGAGGCCGCACCCAAGGATGTCGAGACCCAGGGTGAGGCTTCTCAGGACGACAGCAACGGCGCCGACCAGAAGCTCCCCATTCGATCCCGTGAGTCTCGTGAACCCCGTGAACCCCGCGAGCCCCGCGAGCCTCGAGAGCCCATTTCGACCAGAGCTACCGAGAGTGGCAACTGGCGCTCTGGCGGCTCTCGTGGTGCCCCGTCCGGCCCTAGAGGCGACCGTCGTGGTGGAGGCTCCTCTAGGGGTAGTGGACGTCACTTCGAAGAGCGTCAGCCCAGCCGCCGAGGCAACGACCAACGCCGTGCCAGCGAGCAGCGCCGAGGCAGTGACCAACAGCCCTCGACCCCTACGACTCCCGTCGTCGATGCCGACGGCTGGGAGACTGTCCCTACTGGCAAGGGCCGCCGTGGCGCTCGCCCCGTCGTTTCTTAAAGTTGTATTATACCCGCCACCTCCCTTGTCGTTCCCGGCGTTCAGGCTCCAAAAAAAACGCACCAAAATATCCCTGACTGGGATCGATTTTCTTTTCGCCTTCTCATGTCACATATTCGACATTGCTTTGGCCAGTTGGTTTCTCGCATAAGAAGAGGATTGGCTCCATTTGATGACTCTTTTTCATCTATCGACTTTAAGGGACAACAAGAGGGCGGGTTGAGAAATTGGCGCGGCTTCGGCGTGGAAGGGTGTCTTCCCAGCATGGTCCTTCCGGACTGTGCATTCTTCACCACAGTCTTCTCTCCACCCGTGCTCGGCCATCTTCGCGTTTCTTTTCTTCCGGATTCGTTGGTTCGTTCGCAATGATACCTCGGTATCTTCCTCAACTTCCCGTTTCTGTTGAGAGATACGGATTCGAATCTTTTCTTCCTAGGGCACATACCTTCGAGGTCTTGGACCGACGGAAATGAAGAGACGGCTTTAGACTCACTTTGGTTTGTGTGGCGGGCAGATGACGGATGGTACGATGCAATTTGACGACACAAAGATGGGGACTTGGGCGAGCAAAAATTGGCGTGGAATACAGCAAGGATGAAGAGGTCGACATGGTCGCCCGCTGGCCTTCAGGAACTGAGAGGGACTTGAGGAGATGTGGGTAATGGGACATGGAAGTGGCAACGAGTGTGGTTGCTCTCGTGATGACAAAGTCGGGAGAAAGAGAGAGCCGAGGAGACGAACAAAACCCTCGATAGTTGATATTTTCTTCTCTGCTCCATCTGCTGCAGACGGACGATAGACTACACCAAACCTCAGTTCAGGGAAATACAAAGTTGCTCTATTTCATCTCGTTGGACCCGGCTGACTTGGGATGCTGGAAAAGTTTCACTCACCGGGATAGCCTCGCTTGGAAGGCTGACCGCATCTGCCTACGCTTATGCCTGAGCGGATCTCAGCGCCTAAGACAGGGTCGACAGCCCTGCCCAACGGGCTAACACCAAGAACCAGAGGCCAGAAATCGATGGCTGATTTTTATGTACTCCACAAACACATCTGGCTCTTGGTTTACCTGTCAATGCCAGCCTTGCGTATCTGCAACATTCTCCGTCGACCAGGTTCTCGGCCGTAAGGTAAGCAACCTGGAAAGCATGATTTTGTACTCCAACTGTGGGTGCTGCTGGTAGTGACGGCTCTCGGCCAACTCCCGCGCGAACGCTTGTCAAGGTACTGTGTACAGCGGGCAGAGCTGAAGCTGTCTACATGCGTATGCGTACAAGGCACCCTACATGCTCCTCTGCCGGGAAACCCCGTCATCATCAATCTGGTAGGCCGCATTGCGCGTCCCTGAACACATCTGAGATGGTGCGCCCTACACATCTCTGGCGACTGGAGTCATGCTCACATTGAGGTTCTGAATCATTTGACGATGAGGGTTGACTCGATTAGAAAAGCCAGTGGTCGACACGTCGGCATCGACATCGAGCTGTTCTCCAAGGGTCACCATGATAAGTCTATCCATGCAGCGAGTGAGCTGTTCAATATCGCCCCACATTATCATGTCGTCCCCCACAAGACAGCCTCACTGGCAGAGTTCTCCAGTAATAGTGGCGGGAGCTATGGTCACGAGGCTGCCACCTTGGGTGTTTTGGCAACAAGTATAGCACAAGTACTACAGAACACAGCAGCTATGTGCGGTAATACGACTTGGCGATATTGGAATGGTGGGAGCGGCAGTGGCGATCGATACCACCTGGGGATCAGTCGCCTGGTGGTTGCTTCCGTGTCAAGGGACTTAGTTCATTATCTTGATACCCGTGGAAACCTTAGTTGGAAGCATCGATCACATGAGGAGTCGCATTGAAAACATGCTGCAGGAAAACACCAATGGGTGGACCACTGGAGGAAGGCATGAACCACGTCACAACAGACAACCCTGCCATGGTAACTAAGAAGACTGGAATGCTCCCGAGTCAACATGGTAAACATTCAAATATGTTATAAGTGACTTCTCTCTCTTCTATGTAGGAGACAGACTTTCTTCACGATCACCTCAACCCCTCTCAACCCCTCTCAACCAGAACCACCCACCAATCTCCTGCTGAACATCTGCATACACAGCCCCCTCCCCTCCCCCCTCTCACCATGGCACCAAACTCCATTGTGAAGCAACTTCGGCTGCATGCCATCGAGATCTCGGGAGAGTTCGTAGGAACGTTCCTCTTCCTCCTCATGGCCCTCTCTGCTGCCCAGGTTGCCAACTCAGACACCTCCCACGCCGGCGATGACATCCACCCGGGCGACATCAACCTCACCCAGCTGCTCTACATCAGCATAGCCTTCGGCTTCTCCCTCGCCGTCAACGTCTCCATCTTCGCCCGCGTCAGCGGTGGCCTGTTCAACCCTGCCGTGTGTTTCCCCTCCCTCCCTCCCTCCAACCTCGCTTTCCCCTGTGTTTGTCCCCCCAACCTCCCGCTGACTTGCTGCTGCCGTACCAGGTGACACTCGGCATGTGTCTCGTCGGCAAAGTCGCCTGGCTCAAGGGCCTCTTCCTCGCCGTCGGCCAGGTCCTCGGCGCGGTGGTCGCGTCGATCCTGGTCAAGGTCATCTTCCCCGGCACCTACGTGATCCAGACCAAGCTGGGCCACGGCGCGACGGTGTTCCAGGGCTTGCTGATCGAGACGCTGCTAACCATGCAGCTCATGCTGGCCATCTACTTCATGGCTGTGGAGAAGCACGAGGGCAATGCGCTGGCCGCGTTGGTGATTGGGTTTGCGCTTTTTGTGGCTGAGTATGTGATTGCTTTGCTTTACGGGGGGGTTGGGGGGGGGGTTGAGAGATGTGGTGAAGGATATGAGAGAGATCTTGTACTGACCGCGATGATGATACAGGTTGCCTGGTATTTACTACACCGGTGGCTCGCTCAACCCGGCCAGAACGTTTGGTCCGGACCTTATTGCGTTGGACTTCGGCGCTACGCACTGGATCTACTGGGTTGGCCCTCTGCTTGGTGGGTTTTCTCCCCCCCCCCTTCTCCGCGGGGCTCCTCCCCAAGACTTGCCCGGTGGTGTACGATAGGAACTCCTGAACAAATGATGCTGATTGATACCCATGATCCAGGCGCTACCCTTGCTGCTGGCTTCTACAAGTTCATCAAGCTCCTGCAAGCCGAAGGTGCCGAGAACAGTGACGATGCCGAGAGACAGCCTCTCTTGTCCTGAATGACGGCGGGATGGCGTATGGTCCCCCCCCCCTCCCAAAAAAAAAAAGGTCCGGGTGCTCTTTTCGTATTCTGGCTGAAAGGCCCGCTGTCAAATCTCTCGTTCACGGCATATGGGGCAGCAGCGCACGTACTCGGAGGAGCGACATTTAGTTGCCTCCACAGTAACAATTATGGCGGAAACGGGGAACGATACCAAGGGGGGGAATGAGTTAGGGTTTGGAACTTACGATCATGGTGTGCTCTGTGCGATGGCCATCGGTGATGCCGGCGTCGTTGGGAGTCATAATATTGAATTATGGGAACCTAGCCACCTTCACTCCCACACCTCGACCGACGTGCGGGATTTCATACGGCCTCATCTCCAGTTTAGCCAAAACTCTCCTAAATTAGGAATAGAATTTGAAACCTGCTTCCTACTCCCTACCGCATCTACCTCTTCAGCGTCTTCTGCTTCTCCGCATTCACGGCGACCGTCCGTCCCTCAACCAGCATGCCCTTCTTCTTCCTGACCTTGTCCATATACCTCTTGGCCACGTTCTCCTTGTCTCCAAACTCACCCAGATCCTCCATCTGCTCCTCCGTAAACGGCACCCAGAAGGGGTCCTCGTCCAGGATCTCAAAGCCCGCAAAGATGAGCTGCGGCTGTGCGGCGCCCGACGTCCGCTTGCGCATGTCGTCTGCGAAGCCGAAGGACTCGGCGACGGGGACGAGGGACTGGATCGTGAAGAAGGGCGTGCCTTCGTTCATGGCTTCGGAGAGGACGCGGCCGCGGCGACGGGTTAGGACGTCATAGACGCGACCTAGGACTTCGGCTGGGAAGGGGAAGGGGGGGGAAGGGTCAGTGGTCGTCTGTGGGGTGATTTTATTGACCGCGAGGGACTTACTGGATGCCTGGATTTCGCACGAATACATTGCCAACATCAACCGAGGCGACCAGTCGAGGAAGCCCTTGTAGATGGACTGTTGCACCGTCTTGATGACTTCACCCGTCAACGCTCGGGCGGAAGCATCGTCGTCCGCCGTGATCGCCACATCCTCGATGAACACCGCGATCCCATGTACTGGTTCACGGCATAAGGGACCCTGTGATGTAGCGAGCTGGAAACCATAGGTGATTTTGTCGGATAGGTGACGAACAGCGAGCTTCTCGTTGGCTTCAGGGCTGGCGTCGGCGTGGTTATCGGTCTCGAAGGCTTTGGGCAGACAGCCTTCTTTAGTGGCGTCGATGAGGAGGTTGGGACCGGTGCGGCGGGGACCGAAGCCTGCAATGTGGTCGATCATGTTCTTGAATGGCTCGCGCCCCTTGCCGGTCTCGAGGACAGTCTTGAGTTCCTTCTTGAAGTCCTCCGGGGAAAGGCACTTCGCCTCCAATATGTCGACATCCTCCTCAATACTTAGCCCGTCGCTGTCGTGCTCGTCTGCAGCAGTTCCATTCGCGTCCTTGCCGTAGGAGGCGGCCTTCGACGCATAGAGGTGCTTGATGGCGCCCGCGTTCTTCCCGAGAAAGTCGGTGACCTCAGCCGGCAGAGGGCGCACCCTCAACGTCACCGTGACCTGCTTGGAGCTTGTCACGCCAACGACACCACCTCGTCCCAGCTCCTTGTTCGCCGGCGGCTTCATCTCCTCAGCCCGCACGATGGTCTCCTTGTACGGCACGATGGGCTCGCCTGCCTGAATCTCACAGCGAGCAAACCTCTCCCTCAGGTCCGTGAGACATCTCTCCAGGTGCAATTCTCCAGCCGTGAGCAAGACGTGCTCTCCACTTGAGAACTGCTCATACTCGGCACATGCATCCGCATGAACGAGAAGGTTCAGACCCTCGATCAACTTGTCGAGATCGGCGGGATTGACGGGCTCCAGCGCGACTCGGACGATCGGCTTGCCGCCCAGATTGGCGACTCCGGCAAGATTGACGGCGCCGTCTAATTGTGAGCAGAGCGTCCCGGATTTAAGTATGCCAGAGCCGTCGAGACCGCCGATACCAAAGACCACGCCAGCTGGTACGCTGTCCAGACTCTCCAGATGGCGGCCCATGAGCATGTATAGGGCTGTGACGGTGACCTTCTTCGGTACGGGCTGGTGATGAGGGTTTGCGGGAGAGAATTTCGGCGGTAGGACGTAGATCTCGTCGCCAACGGATAGAGTGCCAGAGTATATACGCGCAAAGCCGATGAGGTGCTCAGGGTCAACCTTTTGCTCTTCGGGCTCTGGTTTCTCGTCGTCCAAAGTAGCGCTGTCAAGCGCCTGGGCAAGGTCGTCCACAGGTCCGCGGCTCTCAACAGCAGCTTTTGCTCGTGCAGCCTCAGCTCGCTTCTTTCGTGCCATTTCTCTTGCCTCTTCTGGGCTCAGTTGACCACGGCGCTTGTTTTGTGGCAGCTCGCTCTCGGGTATCGAGACCATCTTGCTGATGTATGCAACCACGGGGTCCGACTTCGACTGCTTAAAGTTGATCATTGCGTCGCGGACTTCAGGGGCAATGTGTTCCCCGCCGGGCGAGTCGTCGAGCATTTCCGGTAGTCTTTCAGCTTGTGCAGCTCGAGGAGAAGGCAAAGACTCGACGACCGATACTAGCATAGCGACTGAGACTGGCAGCCAAGAAGAGAAGACGGCGGTGAGTAGCGTTCGAGGATCCCTGGAATTCAGGATGTGCCGCGGTATTGTGAGGTTCAGCGACTTAGTGATCTTCTCCAGCATGACCGGGTCTCCTTTTCCGCTGTCACCACCGGTGGTTGCTGTGTAGACTGCCCATATTTGCTCGAGAACGAGTTGGACAAACAGAGGTTTCAGGTTTCGGCCTTTCAAGTGCTTTTGGCCCAACACCTTCTTGGTCTTTGTATCTAGGTAGAAGTTGCCCCACAGCACTTTCTCCAGACTGCTCCGTTTGATGCCCAGCTTCTTCTCGTAGAGTGCTGCAAACTGTCGCACGGTGAAAGCCCATCCGTCGATGGCGCTGCCGAAGATGACATTGTTTTTCTCAGGGGCAAAGTAAAGGTCTTCGTCGTCTCGCTCTTCAAACTGCAACTCGCCGGACTCGGTTTGCTGGTCGGCCAACTGAACTTCCTTGGCAGCTGCGGCCTGAACTCTCTGATCCATTTTCTCCCGCCAGTTGAGGTCCTCCTCCATCCGCTCCCCTTGGAAGAAGCTTCCAAGTACCGCGTTCACCTGTTCGAGAAGTTTGCTGAGGTGCACGTAAGCCTCGTTGGGTGTCATCTTCAGTTCCGTGATGAGTCGGTCCATCTTGTTGATTACGAGCAGGGGTTTCAGCTTCTCCTCCCAGGTCTGCCGCAGGACTGTGACGGTCTGACTACACACGCCCTCCACAGCATCCACGAGTACCACAGCGCCATCGCAAAGTCGAGAGGCGGTCGACACCTCACTGCTGAAGTCGATGTGTCCTGGGGAGTCGATCAGGTTGATGAGATACTCCTTCGGCTCAGGAATGGCGTCTGGGCTGGGTCTTCTAAGCATGCTGAAGTAGAGAGATATGGCCGAAGACTCCATGGTGATGCCTCGCTGCTGCTCGTCCGGGCGTGAGTCTAGATACCGGACTTTGCCGGCGAGCTTGGGTGAGATGATGCCATTGGTGGCGAGAAGAGCGTCAGTGAGTGAGGTCTTGCCATGGTCGACGTGGGCAAGGATACATATCTGGCAACAGTCAGTAAATGAGAGTAAAAGAAGTCGGGAAATGAGGAAGGGACTAACGTTGCGGACATCGTCGGCGTGTTGCTGGAGTTTAGCCAGCTTTTCTGGACTGACGACTGGCATTTTGAATTTTTTTGGAAGAAGAAACAAAAGAAACCAGAAATCTAGGGGTATCAAGTCAGTATTTATGAGATATGGTCCAGGAAACTGGACGGTAAATTTGAAAAGAACGATGCAGAGGTAGTTATATGGCATCAGAATGAGCCATCGTTTCCTAGAAATGTTCTGGTTACCGGTCTACCCTCTATGGTGCGGTTAAGTGCATCTTGCAGATGTTGCAGCCTTGCCAAAACCTGGCTGGGTAAGCTACGCCAAGTGCAGAAGTGTATTTTCAAGGCGGACTTTATGCAGTTGTGCCGTTAGCAGCTGCTCGTCTGATTGCATCGATGCAATATTGTTAATCACCTATCGCCTGGTGATTCGTATATCGGTGACTACGGCAGGATCGCTAACCACTAGCTCATACCCCGCCATACCCCACCGTCAAAGAAGAATTTCTGGCATTTCTCTCCTTTGCAAACTTCACAATCGTATTAAAGACCTCGCCTTTTCTTATTCACTTGCGAGCCAGGCACATTTGATCACCGGTATCATATCAGCGTGTGCTGTGACTTCCAGTTGACCCTCAGCCAGGAACAAAAGCAAAACGTTGCAGCGAATCCGTATAGCGAGGTTTTGCGCTTATCGACGATCGCACAAAAACCCCAGATTTTCTGGCCCCAACCGAAATCTCTACAATCCACGCACCGACGCCATCTCCATCGGCCACCAGAAACCACCCGACCGCGAAGATGGCCACCTACCAAAACGGCGCAGCTCCTGCGCGAGCCCTCGACGATAGCGATGTGGAGGAGGAAGCCCTGGTCGCCGATTACCAGGAGCAGGTCCAGTATGAGGATGGCATGGAGGACCTGGAGCAAGTCAACTCCTTGACCATGGCCCAGCAGACCGACGATATCCAGTCACGACTTGCCGCCGCCGCCCAGCCTCTTGACTTCTCCGCTCCCCTCGAGGTCAAGTTCCAGAGCTACGACGCCTACTGCAGCCTGTTCCACTTCATCCTCAACTCGGAGGGTCCCGTCGATCTCGAGCCTCCTTCCGTGAGTAACCCGGACCCACCTCCACGGCATACAATCACAAGGCGTCACACAAACAATACTAACGCGCAGAATAGTACTACTGGGCCTGGGATGTCATCGACGAATTCATCTACCAGTTCAACTCCTTCTCGTCTTACCGCATGCGACTCGCCAGACAAGCGAACAACGACGAGGAGCTCCAGATTCTACGCGACAATCCCAACACCTGGGGCTGCTACAGCGTCCTCAACGTCCTCTACTCCCTGATCCAGCGATCCAATATCACAGAGCAGCTGGCTGCTGGGCGTCGCAATGAGGACCCCATGGCAGTTGCCGGCGAGTACGGCACCAAGAGCCTCTACCGCATGCTTGGGTACTTCTCCATCATCGGTCTCCTGCGCGTCCACTGTCTGCTCGGTGACTTCAGCCTCGCCCTTAAGACCCTCGACGACATCGAGCTCAACAAGAAGGCCATGTTCGCCCGCGTCATGGCCGCCCACTTCACGACCTACTACTACGTGGGTTTCTCCTACATGATGATGCGCCGCTACGCCGATGCCATCCGCATGTTTAGCCACATCCTCGTCTATGTGAGCCGTACGAAGAACTTCCAGAAGAACGCTCAGTATGACAACATCAGCAAGGTCAGTAGCACTTTCCATGTCTACTCACAGCAGCAGGATCTCACCTTTGGGCGCTTCGCAGCTTATAGCTTCACGATACATGCTCATACTGACCACTCTTTCGGCCCATTAGAAAAACGACCAGATGCTCGCCCTGATCGCCATCTGCGTCGCCTTCCAGCCCACCCGTCTGGACGATACCATCCATACGGCCCTGCGGGAGAAGTACGGTGATCAGCTGCTGAAGCTGCAGCGCGGTGGACCCGAGTCCCTCCCCATCTTCGAGGACTTGTTCAGGAACGCCTGCCCCAAGTTTATCTCCCCCGTTCCCCCAGACTTCGACAACCCAGAGGCCAACATCGACCCCCAAGATCACCACCTGTCCATCTTCATGGATGAGGTCAAGACCAACATGTGGAGCCCTACCGTCAAGTCTTACCTGCGCCTGTACACCACTATGGATCTGAAGAAGTTGGCGGGCTTCCTCGAGGTGCAGCCTGAGGAGCTCCGCTCCTGGCTGCTGGTGACCAAGCAGCGCACCAAACAGCTGCGCTGGAATGAGCGTGGCCTGCTCGACGGTGAATTGATCAACGCCAGCGATCTGGACTACGCTATGCAGGGTGTAAGTATCTCTTTCCCTTGTTACATGCGACGTTTTCCGCGATAATTCTTGGCGCTGTTGTGCTGACGGATATTCACAGGACCTCATCCACATCTCGGAAGCCAAGGTCGGCCGCAAGCTGGTGGACTGGTACCTGCGCAACCTGAGCCGCACGTACGCTTGAGGGGCTCTTGGAGTCGATGTCTTACGATATCGAATGTTGACTGGCTGAGTGGTCATCATCTCAGTGATTTTGGGAACCGCGGATCCAGAGGCAGGTCAACTGCATTGCACAGGCGTTTCGGTAATAGGGTTCAGAGGCGTGGGGAGCTGGCGGAAAAGCTTCTGACAAAGAGATTCTCCCTGTCGAACGAACGAAAGTGACGGCGTGGAGAAGCAGCAAGTGTGGAACAAGTGAGGTTCGTCGGTCTTACAAAAAGCCGCGCCATGTGGCATCGAGACCGAGACACTGGCCCAACGAACCTCGTTGGGCTGGATGCGAATGCTTGGCGGGAGGTGACAGTCAGCCACAACGGTGCAGTGTCTCTCCAACCCGAGTCCCTTGACCACTTTCAGCCGCCGGTGGTGAGCTAGGTAGAATAGGAGGACTTGGCAGCAATTCACAAGACCACGTGAAATCAAATGTGCCACGTATCAACAGGTTTTCGATGTGACACATAACTAACCACCCAACATGTTCAGGAGATGGTGCTCATGTCAAGTGGCCAATGTACCATAGTACCTACGGTCGGCGTTGAAACAATCTCGACCGGTGCAAACAAGCCCTTTTGGCACTCTTGTCCCGTCCTTGGGTATCCACTTTGGATTGCCGAGAAGTAAGTACATCCGGAGGCCGCCCATGCCACGGGTACTGCAGCAGTTCGATTCTCAAGGCAGCTTGCCCTTCTCGCCCGAGTCCGGGGTAGGACGTGAGAAGTGATATCGGTTGAATAATCCTGCATATGCCAAGCCCTGTGGTGATTGGGACCGTTTACCCGTCTCGCTGGATCTGCACACTGTTTGCCCTTGTAACTATATTCCTCCGCTCGGAAAACGAGAACGTCGGGTCGGGTCGGATGAACGAGGAGGGGGGAGGGGTTTGGTGTTCATCTTGCTGAGAGTTGGGACTTATTCCGGACACCGAAGATCTCTTTTTTTTTCTTGGGAAGTAGGTAGGGTAGAGACGATATTACGTCGGTATGTATAATATTATTGGGGAGGATGAGGGGGCGGCAGATCTCGCCTGGGCAGACGACAATGACATGGGCCTCATGATGGGCACCTGGGTCTGGCACGACACATTGGAGATCTTGGCGCGAGACTTCGGGGGAGGGGGGGACTGGAGGAACCCAGCAATTCTTCAGAGGCGGCTTGTCTTGGCGGCCACGAGGCTGTCGTGGGCTGTGGGCTAGGTACTCGGATCGGTCGAGGTGGACTTCCCCAGAGGTGGGAAGACCGCCCGGGACATCGGCTCCTCCGGATGGCCCACAGTTGACCGGAGAACAGGGTCCACATTCACATGTCTGGAGTTGCTGGACGACGAGCGGGCGGGCTGGAGGATACGTGAGAAAGAAAGATTGTCATCAATCAGGAAGAGCCAACGTGCTTTGGTACGTACCGGAGTACCTATAGTAGGTGGGTGCCTAATCAGGTACCGGAGAAAGAGAAACCATAGTACCATAGTTAGTATATTGCCATCGGCTCATCCCACGAGCCTTGCATGCGTAGCGTCACACTGGAACATGCTCCTGAACTGATAACACGTTCGATGTGTCTGCATGTCAACTTCTGGGAGGTTGATGTCATCTAGTAGCAAGGCCATCATCAACTTGTCCGGCTTGACCACCCCTGTTGGATGCGACTCACGTCCCCCGACCCTGGTACAGCGGTGGCACTAAGGGAGCTCCCGCAGCGGTATCTCGGCCTCAGGCTGGGCGGATGGATGGGCGAATGCCCGTCGCTCTGGGAGCCACGAGTGTACACAGGAAGTAGTAGGCTCATGGCTAGGTTCGGAAAATTTCTGGGGTTGAGCAGGCAGGCTTTTTGCAGCTGCGACTGATAAGCCTTGTTCTGTTCGCCGTGCATGTTCTGCCCGACGCGCTTTGATACGGGATACACGGACGACGTACGTGGCCGCTCGCAGCACGGGTGGATGCCAGGGGGTTGGTACCGGTACTACTTCGTACTGACCGCCTTCGGCCTTGGATGACGAGATCCACAAGTGACATGAGGAGGAAACGGATTTCTAGGGTGCTGGTCGTGGTGGCTTGGTTTCCAACGAGGCGGCCGTCTGAACTCGCAGCGAGACAGAGGGCATAACAGATACAGTGACTGTATCTGTATAAGACCCCAAGACGCGAGATCGTCTTGGCCTGGAGCCGTCGGCATCCGCCTGGCAGTTGCTTGTAATGGTCCGGGGTAGATGAGTCTGGTGCTGCTTGGCTGAGGGACCGGAGGCTCTTGGCCTGGGCGGGCAGCTGGGGGCGTAACCAACGAGGAGTCGCGTAAATGCTATATGCGATCTAGAGGTGCGATTCCGGGGGGCCAAGAGGCCAAGGCCTGCAGTGTATGGCGCCAGGTCGCGTCTAGAGGTGTCGATACTGTCGCATTCGACGGTGGTGGAGAGTACATGGTATGTGGGTATCTGGCACGAGATCTCCCTTGGGAGTCAAAGTATGAAGTATGAATAGGGCTTTTGTCTTGTGCTTGACCCCTCTACTGGAACGGCCAACCTGGTGTTTTGCTTGCTGGTACGTAGTATCCCACGTAGGAGAAGCTGACCAGGACATGACAAAAGCAGGACGTCGACTCTGGTCCTCCTTGGCGGTGGCTGTCTTCTTTCTTTGCAAACCCCCCCTGCTCCAAACTGACCGCCGCGCTTGGTATTCCACCTGGTCGACCTTCAGAAATGTGAGATCAACTTGCAAGCCCAGCACCCAATTTCAAAAAGCTTGGGCAGTCTCTGCGCAGCCTGTGCGCGTCCGTCATTATATCTCTTGTTCTCCCGGCTGATCTCTTTTTCTTCCAAACAGAGTTGTTCAGTTCTTATCCCAGTGTGGCCTGAGGTATCGTGCCACCTTTAGACATCGCCTGGCTCAAACAGCAAACACTAGCATTCCCATTCCGTTTTAATTTTCAGGTGGCGGTTATTACATCACCGCACCGAACAGGCTACCCTGCCTAAAAGGAAAAGAATTAAGGTGCCTGGCTCGGGATAGGTCGCAGAACACCAACAGCTTCGCGGGTCCCTTCGCGACTCGACGTAAAGCACACAGACTCGGCAGACAAGGGAACGGCTCTACTCATCCTGTCCAAAACAACAAAAAGGAAGAAGAGAAAAAAAGGAAGAAGCGAAGAAGGAAAAAGGAAGGAAAAAAAGAAACGACCTCTAGGCAGCCTTCCTGCCTTCCAGGGTCGGCTCGATCTCCAGCGGCACGCAGGAACAGGGTGTCATCATCGAAGTGCTATCCTAGAGTGAAACTAAGTTTCACGGCCCAAACATCCTTTTATTCTACGACTCACCCCGGGCTTCTCTCTTTCCTATGGTGGTCAAAGTCGCAAACGCTGCCCCTCGAACCGCCCATCCCACATCCATACCCGCCAAACTTGAACTCAGCTCTTCCCTCGAACAGTCGGCCACCACCTCTTCTTCGCGTCGTTGGTCGATCCACCGATGCACATCGATACGGTCCTCGATACCTCTCTGTCAGCCTGCCATGGAGGCAACCAAAGCGCTGGCCCAGAAATGGAAGCGTAAGGCCTCCTCAGCTTCGCTCCGCAGAAGCAGCAGCAACAAGAGCGTCAAGAAAGAAGCCAAGCTCGCTACTGAGGAGTACCGCGCCCAGGCTGCGCGCGAGGCCTATTCCCAGCAACAAGCAGCGAGACAAGAGCGCAAGAAGTCTGTCAACAGCACCACCGTCCCCGCTGCTGTTGCTCCCGCTGCTGTTGCTCCCGCCCCACCTGCCGCCGCGCCGCCTACCTCGACGGAGATCCCGACCGCGCTGGAAGCTCCACCTGACCCGAGTCCCGGCTCCGACGTGTCGCCTACCACCCAAGCGCCGCCGAAGCCTGACAAGGACCATGTCGAGCACGAGAAATCAACTGCGTCCCCGACCACAGACTACTTCACTCTCAATCAGCTGACGGGAGCGGCGCCACCCGCCAAGATCTCCTTCGCGATCCCCAACAAGGAAGACGGAGCAAACGGGCAAGCGGAACAAGAGCGACCAGACTCACGGGATGATTGCGAGGTGGCCGTGTCGAGCGCACCACCGTCCACGGTAGTCAGCCCGCGGGAGTCCGTGTCAGTGGATGATGGAGCCACCGACGCAGGACGCTCGAGCATTGTGAGCTTCAATGGCAGTGGGTCTCGACACTCCAGCAGCAGTTCCCCCGTTGCCTTTCGGTTGCCTAATGGGACTCTACCACAAGGCCGCACCAGAACCTCCGTCAATTCGCGACACCGGGATTCGTCGCCTTCAATAAGCTCCAGGTACGTTCCACGCACGGCCTCTTTTTCGGCCAGATCCCATTGCAACCTGTATTTTTGTGTTTTTTTTTCCGGCTGGTGGTGCTTTGTGTTTCTCTGCGCAGATCCCTTGGCTCCCAAACATTTTGGAAACCTCATGATCGAGTGATTGGAGGTTGCTCGCAGATCATGGTGCAGTAGCGAGGCCCCCAGACGGTCTCTTCCACGATGCGAGCAAGGTCGTACGGAACGAGAGGTCACGAGAGTCAGCAAGAGGACTGGACAGGATGGTTCCGACTTGCAGTCTGCGGGCCAGGTCGCTTCTAAATAGCCTGCCTGCCTGCCAGGGCTGCCACTGCCACAGCCATTGCCACTGCCACTGCCACACGAATCGAGCCGACCATCTCTGCGCACGCACATACACACTCATTCACGACACTCACAATACACACGTCTCCGAAACTTGAGGACCGTTCTCGTTCTCTCGACCGGATGGATTATTGTGTTCCCTCCTTCGAACTCCGGAGTATACAGCACAGCACCCCGGGGAAACAGTTCGCGCAATGGTACCCACAGAGTCCTCTCCCCAAAGCAAGACATGCTGAGACAACGTTATCAAAAACTGTCTTGCACGCAGTGGAGCACCATCGGATGATCCGTCATCCACAACTGCAACGGCCGGATCCAGGAGCCAGATTTGATGCACCCTGCCGCTGCACTGCACACTGTTGATACGGCCTGCTGCACCCCGCTTTCCGTGTCTCGAGCTCCTCCTTCCCCTCCATTGCATTACCAGGGGGAGGGGTTCAGCCAGGGACCCTTTCCCTTCGGTCGAGTGTCCGGGGTGTTCTCCTGTCCATGGCAGCGCTCTCCGCAATGCAGCATCGCAGCATTGCAGCATTGCAGCCGAGGCTGTTATCAGATCAACGAGCTAGAAGCAGCCTACTGCGGCCATGACGGCGCAGATTGCCAGTGGAGGACTGGATTGACGGTCGCTTGCGCCGCATCTGCAGACCTTAATTTTTTTTCTGTCTCTCCCACTCTCCCAGCCCCAAACCAGGCTGGAATGGCTAGGCAACCGGTCTCGGGCCATGTACTTTGTACCACTCGCGACCCATGCTGCCATGGAAGGTACATATGTGCCCCATGGAAATGGCGCGCCTCATCAAACCCGACCTGAAATGAACTGGACCAAACAACTGTGGACTCGATCCCGACTGCTTGCCACTTTTTTTTGCCCTCTGCAAACATCATCAACACCACTCACTCACTACCTTACCTTCCTTCCTTACTCTGTAATCCATACCTTCACAATATCAAAACCTCAAGAGAATTTTTGATTTCACTCTGTTGGTGTGCCGTGTCCCAGGGCCTTGAAAACTGCGCGACTCGCCGACCCTTATTTTCTGCCCCTCTCCCATCCGAGTCACAGTAATCCTCACACTCGAATTTATATGGACCACCTTTTTGCGTCACACGCTCACTGCTAGCCAACAACCACCGCTATTGCGAACATGGCCAAGCTGACAGGAGGCGACCCTCGCAGATTCCGCAAACATGTCAACTTCTCCAACGTCCACCTGGGCGAACCGACCAAGTCCAACTTTCCCTGCTACACCCAGATCGTCCGTCATCTGGGCTACGCATCGGTAAGACGGTCACGCACCTTCATGGTCGGCATCGACGAACACCAGTACTCCGACGAAGCCCTGCACTGGCTGTTCGACAAGTTTGTCGACGATGGCGACGAGATCGTGTGCGTCAAGGTGTTGGAGAAAGACGTGCGCGTGTTTGAGGCCGACAAGAGACTTAAGGAGTTCCAAAAGGAGGCCAACACGGAAGTGGAAAAGATCAAGGCCAAATGTGGCGACAGGGCGATCAGTATCGTCCTGGAGTACGGCGTGGGCAAGCTTCACTCCACGTTCCAGCGCTTGGTATGTTTTGCTCGCCTGCAGACGCAGCCCCGTTGCCTACCTCGTCCGTCAGCTTACCTTGTTGAGTAGATCCAGTTACACCAACCCTCCATGCTGATCGTCGGCACCCGAGGTCGAACTCTGGGCGGCATCCAGGGACTCGTCGCCTCTCGGAACTCCTTCTCGAAATACTGCCTACAATACTCGCCAGTGCCCGTTGTCGTCGTGAGGCCGGATGAGAAGCGCCAGAAGAAAAAGGGCAAGCGGGATAACGACCCGGAGAAGCAGAGCTACCGTCAGATACTACAATCGAACCAGGGAATACACGAGGCGGACATCCACACCCTCAACGCATGGGAGATAGAATCCAAGCTGTCGGCAGATGAGGAGGCCGGAAAGGTTGCCAGGGCACTAGGATTGCCCGCCAAGTTCGACCCGACGCTCAAGCCGTACAAGCCCTCACGGCAGAGAAGCTCGCTCTCGGTGGCGGTGAGCCTGGGTGGAGAGTCGGAGTCTGGACGTCTTGTTGCGGACTCGGGCGTCACGCCGACGGCTAGCGCAGCGAACAGTGAGGACGAGGCCGAAGTCAGTGGTGACGAGGAGGACGAAGGGGAGGGCGAGTTCGAGGCGACTAGCGGGGCCACGCTGTTGCAGGCGCAGAAGAAGGAGCTCCAAGCGCAGCTCGAGGCGGAGCAGGAGGAGCAAAAGAAGAAGGACCGACTACACGCGATGGAGGTGGGCGAAGGAGCAGCACTATTGAAGCACAAGCCGAGCGAGTTGGATTCGGAGGACGAAGAGGACGAGGACGACGAGGACGGCGGAGCTGCCGCCAAGACATCTTCAGCAGAGTAATGGAGCGAGCAAAGATGCAACTCCACTCTTGATGATGGGTTTTCAATTTGCATAGGGCGTGGAGCATTTTCCTGGGACAGGGTGGTCTGGACTCTCTCAGAGTCAAACGCGGAGTTTGCAGGACAGGGCGGGGTACAGGCAGGGTCAGGCTAGGTGTTAAGAGAGGGCCGGTCTGGGCGGCGAAGAACCATAAAAGCAGCTAATACAAGCCTTTGGGAGTTCATGGATGGGTGGCACTCTTGACATAGGGCTACTGCAAGGAGGTGACGGGCCGGCGGATGGGCTGGCTGCTGTGGGTGGGGAGTATGTCGGTGTCTCACAAGCGCTGGTAGAGTTGATAGACTAATGGCTCTCACTGAAGAGCGACAGTGTATACTGCTTGAAGCCATGTTTGAAGGCTTGCAACTGGGTTGATTTTTCGTTCCATTTACCTGCCTTGGGCCTTGTCCGTAGCGTGTAGACTTTCGGACGGGGACGACAGATTAGGTTCAAGGCTTATTCGGATCCGTCCAAGCCATGCCCTGCGCGGCAGGAGGAAGAAGATGGGTCAGTGGGTTTGACCGAAAAGGGGAGAAAGAATGACTGCCCCTCCACACCTTTTCCCAAAGATGCCGACCCCGCAGTCCAAAGTCGGTTGAAATCTGGGTCTGGAGCAGTTGACAGCAGCAATATGCACTCTGCACACCCGTCACAATGGAAGGCACGAAGGGTAGGTAGCGACCGGCCTGTGCTGCGGCTTGCATTGGCTTGCATTGGCTCTGAGACCCTTGGAATGAGCCTCTAAATCCAGCGGTTAATGCAGGGATGGGCGGCGCCGAGTATGGGCATTCCAAGGCAATCTTGGTTGGAACCGTCCGATTTCCATGCTTTGTTTCCACTGACGACGACTCGGCTCCACTTCCACTTCCACTTGCACTTCCCTCCTTCACAACCATCCAACCGCCCCAATATCTCCAATATCGCCAACGCCACCACATACGCTATCCGCTCTTCACGACCACCATATTTTTTATGCTTGAACGAACCATGACCCGACCACTGTGATCTCGACAAACGACACGTTCATTACCCTGCGACAGTGAAATGCGCCACTCGTCCAGCACGACAACAGCCTCGGGCACCACCAACGACCTGCGAAGCTCGAACGAGACAGACACCGTCCTGCCACTGCTTCGCGCTCCTACACGGCGTTAGAAGACGATCGAGCCGATTACTACGACCCCAACGACCGGCACTACAACCACAAGAACAAATGAAACTCTCTTCCTCCTGCGACGATGCCGCCTGCTCCGCGACCCCTCCCTCGACATCCCTCGGCATGATCCTCAGCCTGTCCCCGTTCCTCGCCACCTTCGCCCTCGTCTCGCTTGCCGTTGCCCGCTCTCTTTTCCCCCAGCTCTCCCGCCTCAACGCCCACCGCGACGGCGAGGACCACTTCCTCCCTGCCTCGGCGCCCGTCACCCTGCAGCAGGTCCACGCGGAGCACGGCACCAAATCCATGCGCCGCCGGCTCGCATCCATCACCTTCTCGACAACCATTGGGCTCGCCACCGTGCTGGGCGAGTTGATACTGTCCGAGATCGCGGATGTGGTCAGCGCGGAAGCAAGGGATGCCGCCCTGCGGGTCGTCGTGCCGACGTTGTTGGTGCTGTTGGTCCTCCTCATCCCCTTCCTCGAGATCCAGAGCATCCTCGCCGGCAGCGGGCTATGCAGCTTCCAGCGCTCCTCGCGCGGGCGATTCCCCCGCTGGGCGTGGACCCTACAGACTCTCGGCTTCGGGATCTGGCTGTTCGTCTTCTGGAGCATCGGCAAAGCCGTGCCCAGCGAGGGCGCGGGCGCCGACGCCGAGAGCTTTCTGTACTCGCGCGCCGCCAAGGTCCGGGGAAGCTTCGATGCGACGGGCATCTCGATCTCGTCGCGGTGGCGCGGCGGTGATGTGAGCATGCTGGGGGAGGGCTGGAATGTGGACATGCTTGCGAGGGCGTGTCTGGAGAGGATCGGGGTGATTGGCATCTCGCTTATGGCGCTTTTGAGCGGGTTCGCGAGCGTGTCGAGCCCGTGGCATATGTTCACGGACAGCACGGCGCGGAGGAAGCGGCCGGTCACGGACGCGGATATTGCGAGGAAGCAGGCCGGGCTGGAGGCTACCGGGGAGCTGCTGATGACGAAGCGCCATCGGCTACGATCACTGCAGCGCAAGCTGGCCGCCACGACCGAGTCGAATGCCAACGCCGGTGCGCAGGGCGTCATGGGCAAGATTGTTGGGTCGCTGAAGGGGTCGATAAGCGGTCCGTCTGGCGACGCGGCGGAGATCAAGGCACTGCAGATGGAGATATCCGGGCTCGAGACGATGGAGGCGAATCTCCAGTCCTCCCTCGCCTCGCTCAAAAACCGCCAAGCAGCGCAAGCCCGCGCGGGCACCGCTCGGGGCAGGATCCTCGCCATCCCCGCCTACGTGTTCAGCATCTACTGCATCTACCGCATCCTCGCGACCTCGCTCACCTCCTTTCGCCGGCTGTACTACCCCGCCTCGGCCTCCTTCTCCTCCTCCGACCCCATCAACCGCTTCCTGGGCCTCCTCGCCAAACACTGGGACCCGAAGCTCGACCAGATCGCCTGGGCGCGGCAGATCTCCTTCCTGCTCTCCGGCGTGATCCTCATCGCCTCGGCCAACGCCGTCGTGCAGACGTTCCACCTCTTCGCCAAGTGGGCGCCCGGGCTGCTCTACCAAGCGCAGGCCAACTTGGCCTTGATCATAGGTCAGGTCTCCGCGACGTACGTCATCAGCTCGGGGCTGCTGCTGAGGAGCAATCTGCCCAAGGACATGGGCAGCGCGGTGGGTCACGCGCTGGAGAGCGCGCTGGAGCCGACGTTTGTGGATCGGTGGTTTGAGGGGTGGTTCTTGGTGAGTAGCGCGGCGACGGCGGTGGGGATCTGGGTGGGGCGGAGGATACATGGCTCCGGAGGGGGATTTGGCGAGTGGGGGGAGGACCTGTGGGAGGAGGTTGAGATGGGGGAGAAACGGGCTTGATGTGTGTTATGATGTATATACATATATGTATGTCTGTGTTGGAATGACAGCTGGTGTGCGGGCGGGCGTTTATTGGTAGAAGCCAGTGAGCGAGTTTATGCATACACGATTTTGTTATTTTTTGTTGTGGAAGCCCGCACGGGTTGGTAATGGCATCGTAGATGTGAGGCTGGCCGGTGAAGATGACACTGAAGGTAGACAGACATATACCGTTGTTAATTTTTAATTTTAATTTTCTTCTTTGGTGGTTTTTGTGTTTTGTTTTGTGCATGTTCTGCACAGAATATGCACATGCTATATATACAGTTATGGTACTCGATCCATTAGTCAAGAGGTTCTTGCTCACGAATACCTACAAGAGGAGGTCGTCACAGAGGGAATGGGATGGGGCCGTGCGTGCCTGCATCGACAGATAGACAAGACAGACAAGATAGACAGCCTTGTTGAGGATTTGCCTCTCACCATCCCTCCCTCCTTCCCTCCCGCGCATGTTGAACCGATATCTTGTGATCCGGTGCTCGGCTAGGGATGGATGGGTGGTGGAGATTCAAAAATATCCACGTCTCCCTCCCCCGGTGTTCGTGAAACCGCTTTAGTGAGCGTGTCACTCGTCTTCCATGGTCCTCAAGCTATGTCTCCATGGCTTTGTCGCTGTGATCTTGACCGCACGAGCTTGTGATAAGCTAGTTAGCTACTCTTCATCATGCTAGAGTTCGGTTGAGGATGGCACCGGAATCCTCCCCCCCTTTTCTCTCCCCCGAGGCGAGGTTTGTTCGTGCGTAAGATGTTCGTGCCTGATAGAGTGAGTGGTTGATATGCTGCCTTTTCCCCCCTGCCTTCAACCTCGAGGGTGTTTTGGCGGTTGATGCTGTCTGTCCAAAGGAGCTTATCATTGTCCGGAGAAAGTCCCACCGGGTGATGTGATCCCTTGAAGAAAGAAAAGAATGAAAGAATACCTGAGCAGGCTGCTTGGAAATGTGCGTGAACATGCTATGGGGGTTGTGGAGTCATCAGAAGGGGAAAAGAGAGCAGCGAGGGAGAATGAATAGGTACAGAGACCCAAGACGCGGATAGGTCTCCTCCCCATTGGTTCTCAATACGGCGCGCCTCTTCTTTCTATAGGCTATGCATATATTACCTAGTCTGCTCAGCCCATCCACTAGCTTGCGGACGCTCTGGACCTCCCATGTTCAGTGATGGTCCCCGGGGAGCTCTTCTCTTCCCTTGGGACCTGTCGATCTGCTGTTTAGATTCCTCATTCGCTATTGCGGCTGGCCAAAACCCTCATCGTCTATACCGACGATTTTCCGTGGACGATGTGTGTAAGGCTACTCTTCAGGAGTCTGACAAGCCTGAATAGCCATTGTTGAGGAGAAGGACAATCCAGGTTTGGGGTTGTTTTGTTTTCATTAAAATGCTAATAGACTCGCTCCACTGGGCCTGGCACGTCCTCCTTTGCGTGAGCTGCCCGGATGACTGTGTTGTGCCCCGGCCTGTTCAAGAGGTATACTGGGCACATGGCTGAGAAGTTCCAGAGACATTATTTCAAAGAGACCCAGCACGCAGCTCAAGGGTGTTTTCCCAACGATCTTAAGGTGCAGAGACAGTTCAACATACTCCAGAAGCTGGGACGGTGATTCTGAGCCTCATCAATGTCGTAGGGTTTCTCAGTCCCCACAACCCCTCCCCCCCCTCCAAAAAAAAAACCCTGTTGGCTGCACGATACCTCCTGCACGCATGCCCATGGTTTTTCAGAGCACAATGTTTGTGCCAGGTGTAGAGCCACCTTTTTTTGTGGGGGGGTTCACCCCCCCCCCCAATGTATCTTATACAATTCGCCCTAGGTTGGATTTTCCTAATTGGAAGCAGACAAACTTTGCAGAGTATAGACCAAAGCATTGGAATATAATGAGGACTAACCCACACTGATGCTCATTCCTTGCAACCTAGACAACAGGTAATAGATATTGAAAAAAGTGACTACATATAACATGCCCTGCATGAAAGGCCCAGGCAAATCGAACTTTGTGCCTCTTGCAGAAAATCCCAATCCAGACCGGCATGCCAGGGGCTCCTTGGGACCACCTACAATGAGCAGATGATTGATTTCTTGTTCGTCGACAGTACAGAGGAGGACTTGGCCACCAAAGTCTGCTGTACAATAAAAGAGATGTCGTTTCCAAGGCTGGATCGTGGGCGATCATCCGCGTGAGGATCCTCCGTCCGAAACTCTACTATATCCAAGATAGCCCCACAATCATATGTTGGCATTAGTCAAGAGACATAAGGGTCTACTAGGGTACCTACCCTACCTGGGACATCTTCATAATGATATTCCTCATGTTCAACCAACTTCCGCTCTGTGCCTGCATGTGTGCGTACTGACCTCCCGGCCAAAACAATTTCTCAATGGAAAATCGGAATAGCCTCGTCTTCTCCTTTTCAAAACAACCTCTCTCATAGAATGCCACTACATATGGACTTGATCAAGCTGCAACCGCTATAGGCCGTTGGCCTCTATTGCCCATCATACCCAGCGGCCACACCACCGTGCACGGAGAAGCCACTGCATGGGAAACCTGACCACTCCTTCTCATCTGGCACAGCGGGTCGGCTCGCTTCCGCAGGTGCTTGATTCTCATAGCGAAACGATACAGGTAGCGCTCCTGTGTTGTTCAGGAGTTCCCCAAACCATGTACTCAGACAGGCGTATGTTCTGTCACCAGGACGTTCCTCCAGTTGCAGGGAGCCAGCTTCCTCTCCCTCGTAGCATGGTGGGCCTATCAACGACCTCACCCGTTGCGGAGAAAAGGCTTCCCACCCTGCTGGCAGCCTCACCCAGCACCTGTCGTGGTGGCTGCGAGGCGATACAATGCTGTTCAGGTCTGTTGCCCCAGGCGTAAGCAGCGACGTGGGCAATTGAAGCGTAGCTGGAGCAAGTCACAAGAGAGCAGCAGATTCCAAAGCAGATGGATATGGGAAGAGAGAGGATGGGACGAATCAGCGATCCACCAGTTTGATTCATCATGAGAGCCTCACCAAGGTGCGGTGCCGTCCCGATGTGCATACATAGATGCAGTTCGGGAGTCGGTGTCCTGAACAGAACTAGGCACGCAACGAAACACCACCATACGGACGAACATGGCCGACGTCAACCCGCGACCAAACCATGTGAATATGCTCTGTTGAACTCTCCTGCTTGTGCGAGAGCCTCGGCTCCAGGATGCAGGATGCAGACTACGAGTTTTGACTCTTGTTGGTATGGTATGCTCGCGGGGATCAACATGAAAGGAAAGCACGAAGTTTGGAAATCCCGGATCGACGTGGCCCGACAATCATCGAGCTATGGCGGCGGGTAGAACCGTAGTCGCACGCATCGCTTTGCAAGCCCGTTGCTGCACCCCGCAGAGCTAATGTGGCGAATGAGGACTGGGTGACTGTGTGACTGGGAGATAAGGAATGGCCCGAAGAGGAGATGTGCAGGAAGTCAAAGCCTCTAGGGCCAGCACCGACGTTGTTGGCAACCGCTGTGCGCGGTCTCGTGTCGTCCGAGTCCCTGCGTTGGGCAGGCGGAGTTGCGTCTGCAACCTGCAACCTGCAACCTGCGTGCCAGGTGTGCCAGTCCGTGTCTGCAGTGGGGGACCCACATAGGCGGCTTTTCATGACAGAAGTGAGTGGCCATCGACGGCTTACCACTGTATAATTCGGCTCTGTGTAAGGATGACGATGGTGACATGGCCAGGTTCTCCTTGGACCGGGTTGGCTTCCGTCGGGAGTCGGGAGTCGGCTCGTATGGTCACGACGCAGTGAATCGCTGCATCAGCCGCCGGCCTATGGCAGGGCGATATTTATCGTGGTTCGTCCGACCGTCGATGGCATCGCACGAGAGCATGTGCTGTGCTCCGTACAAAAGATATGGAGTTGAGACGTGGAGAGTGGCATCATCGTACCCCCACGAGCCAGATCGGACCGCCGGAGATGCTGATGCTGATCCTTGCTGGGTTGGAGTGGGTTAGACGGGCAGACGGGCAGACGGGCTTCTAGAAGACGGCAGAGCGGCTTTCTCGGCAGCATCGGCAGCAGGGAAATACTACTAGTATCGTAGCGGTCCGTGACTGGAGAGTGAAGAGTCACCGGCGGGCGTCCGTGGTGGAGATGGTGTTGGGTTGCGAGGTTGCGAGGTTGCTAGTGATGACATCCTCATGGGAATCGTCCTAATATAGTATGTAGTATACAGTACTATGTATATAGTATATAGTATCCCACGTGCCTTTTTTCCCTCAAGTATCGCCCACACCATGTGAAGATGGCGTTCCGGCAGTGTCGGATATATCGGTGTCGTCGGGACATCACGAGACACTTGGCTGGAAGTCGGCGGCGGTAGGTGATGCAACCTTCGCACAGGTGGCTGGTCGTGTGCCTGTACCGGTGCCATCCAACATTGCAGATGCTCAGCACAAGATCTGATGGATGACAACACCACTTCACGGACGCTGAGCTTGAATTGTGCAGGTGTGCTGAGATGGTCCAGTCTTTGCGCGAGTTCCTATCAGCATCGGGAAGGAGCCAGTGACATTGCCAGGGGTACCACCCAACGTTACGGTAGTAGTCGTCTGTGGCACGGTAGGGCAGGTATGATTATAATGATACCAGAGCAGGGCGAACACCCCATGCCCATCCCATGCCCATCCCATGCCCATCCTTGCTGCCTTGTTGGCTCCTTCCCTTTTCTTATCAGTAGCAGCAGGGCAGTGAGACACTCATCGATCCGGGGGAAGGCACCGGTGGGAGGCACCGGTGGATGACTACTGCCACTTAGCTTCCCTATCAGTGCGGCCTCCCGGCTGCCAAAGTCAAGTACTGTGTACTAAGTACCATAGTGAAACATCTGGGGTCCAAGCTTACAAAGAGGTACTTGGTACCTCGTACTATGGCAGGTGTCTACCTGATCACTGCCCGTGGCCACGAATCCTTCTTTACGAGGGATGACTGCCACCACTCCTCCCTCCCTCCCTCCCTCCCTCCCTTGCACCCTTATCATCATCTCCCTCTTCGTCACCATTACCATCACCATCGTCCTCACCATCGTTGTTCGAATCCTCGACTGTCAACGGCGACCGTCAGAAATCACTCCCGACTGAATCGTGCCCACTATCCACTGCCCACTCCCACTGATAAGGATGCGAGAACCGAACCGATGAGGTCACGCAGATCAGCAAACTAGGAACCGACACACTGGCCACGTTGAGACCCTGACAACCCCGGCTCGACGACGGTCGGCGTCCAGAGTGGAGCTAGCATCAGGATACCAACTTCGTCAATAAAAAGGCCGAGGCACGCGACATCTACCGACAGAGATATCCATCCGCCAGCTCTCTCCACAGCGTGCAAGCTGCTGCCGCTATCGTATTCACGTCCAGCCTCTTCACACCATCGAGGCGAATCTCGTCGAATCTCGTCGCAGGCGTGAGCACCACAAGTTGTCTTGTTCGGAGGCAAAGCGACGGGGAATAAAGCGAGCCACGTCAGTTGAATCAAGTAATATCTTCTCGGCCTCGCTCTCTGAACGGACACGATCCGAACCGACTCCCTGCGACTGCCGACGTTTTCGTGACCTTCTCGAAGCCAAGCGACGCACCCAACTCGTCCATAGCCAATTACCGACACTCTGGTTTGGCTCGCTGGCTCGCAACTCCCGGACCTGCGTCTACGACTCTACGCATCCATTGCTCTTACGTACTGTTACGTACTGAGAACTAAACCCTGAGCATTCCCGAACCCGACAGACGAGCAGCGCATCACATCCTGCGCCCGCCTGCACGCATTACACACCAAAGCATCATTGGAACCCTCGTTCCTGGTCGATTGGGTAATTCCGTCTCTTCCAGTTGGCCGCCGCTGCTCAGGTCCACTGCATCAGACTGCCAGCCTTTCCCGGCATTACCTACCACACAGACTGGCTCAGGCCTGCCGCAGGGCCCCCTGACACTTGACCAAACAGCGAACCGGAAATGTCCACCGTGGTATCCCATCTCAAACGGCCTACCCCCAGTGCCCCCCTACTATTCCCACGCCCAAGACTTATAGTCCGGCCTAAATTCGTCTGCCCAAGATGATGTCGCCGAGGTCTTTTCTGGTCTCCAGACAAAACCAGAATTTCCGCGCCTCTCCCTCCACTTCCTCCTCGTCACTTTCTTCACCACCGCTGTCCCCCTCCACTTCCACCACGTCGGCCTGGAGAAAGGATGCTTTCGAGTCACCCAATCTACTCCGGAGTGCTCTCACTTACGCAAGTGCCACTACCACCAACATGGCTGTGAACACGCGACCACCTGTCAAACCATCTCACGACTCACCACTCCCGAGCCCGCCAAACACCCCCCCAACTGACACGAGAGCAACTACGCCATCCAGTCCCGTGCAGATCCCCACCAAATCAAACAAGAACACCGCCCATCCCACATCACAACGTAACCACCGACACCATGACGAACGTAGGCATCGCTCGAGTTCTCCCCGGTGGAGAGAGGTGCATTCTCCAGACGCTATTCCTGCGTCCGTCGCCGCTCTGCTGGCTGTCACAGCAATCCCTCCCCCGAGGCGGACTACGCGGCAGCGCTTAGCAAGAGAGCACGAGCAGCGTATGACGGTCGAGTCCATACTGCATGGCCAGACCTCGGAGAAAGAGCTGAGTCTGAACTTCATCAAAGGTCCCCTGGATGTTTTGTTGAGTCCACCCGAGGATTTGGAGGATGACGACCTATCCATCGGAGAGAGCACCATCGCCTCACCCATGTCCACCCCGCGGACCGTTTCCTGCGAGTCCGTTCCGTCGTTGACCGACTCCTTCTCGACCGACACACTATCACCTGTCGGGACTCCTTACAGCACAACTAGAGGTCGGAGGGTGCGACCCAGGAGGAGGTCTCTCACCCCTGTGTCTTCGCCGCCTGGCGAGCACGAGGAGCACCCACTTTATCAAGACGATGCGGATCTGGAGGATCTGGACTTCACAGTATTCGACGCCTCACCTGAAGGCGAGGAAAAGAAAGGAGGAGTGAGGATGTTTGGGCCGTTCAGATCTGCCTTCAAGTCGAATTTGACCGCCAGTCTACGAGCACTTCGAAACGCGGCACGCTCCTTCTCGAATATGAATATGCCTTCGATCCCACCCGAGGATTTTCTGACGCGATCGATTCTTACCATGGAACCCAATGTGCCCTTCACTGATGAGCGCATGCCACCTACGTTGGACGAAGAACCGTCTGCTGCTGTTCGCAGGTATCTGAATCCGACCCAGACGGCAAGACTCGAGTCGCACGCGACGTCTTCGACGTCCACCTCACACGGTTCCTTCACGGCTTCCATTCAGATGCAGACTTACAAGGTACACCGGTCACGCAGTGCTACACCTGGCGGCCGGGCGTCTCGCTCTTCCGGGGACCAATCAGGACGAGGCAAGGAGGCCGTCTTCTCGTTCCCACCTGGACCACGTCAACGGGAGATGCGGGAAAATTCAGATTTCATCCGGGTAGCTGTGATGGAGATGGCCATGCGGAAGCATGGCAAGTTGGACGAGCAGCGCCCTGGTCGAGCCCGGTGGGCACTCCCTCCAAGGAGGACAAGTGCGAAGCCATACGAGATTGGCGCCGATGGCGTTCCGGCTCGATGGATTCCGGTTACATGTTGAACAACAGGACTCGAAACAAACGACTTGCACCGCACACGCCGCCGCCGCCTGCCGCCGCCGCCTCAACAAATCTCCACCACAGCTTTCTCGCGCAGATCCCCGTGGAGGTCCAGCGGAGATGCGACATTCACGTGGACTTGTGTCACCCGGATGTGGTCTTTGCCATGTGCCGTTCCCCGCGAGGCTTATCACTTGTGGTCCATCCGACCGGATTCACCAACCGGTCAAAATTTTCTACCAATACCAGGAGGGCTGATTATCTGCAAGGCTACCACGAGGTTTGGCCAGCCGATATCGCGACGGCCGAAACTAAGTCATGGAATTTGACTCATGCGACGCAGGGATGGTAACGCGATTGCGAGATCCAATGTCCCACTGCTCACGCTTCGTGCCATCCCCACCAGATCCGATTCACATGCAACTGAGTGCAGATCCTAGTGGGGGGTTTTGGACCACCTGTTGGGGGTTGGCCGTTTGCATTCACCGGGTCGGTGAAGGCAAGAATTTTCTCTCCGTGGCCTGACGGCCAGACCGCCTAGAGTGCGGGCGAAAGAATGCGTGGGTCGAAGAGCGGTTCCGCTCCGCTCCGACAGGCTCCGAGCATGTCACAAGGATAAACAATATCTGGCCGAGGCCCGGATGTCGTTGTGGCAGAGTGGAGTCTCGTGTCGAAGCCGGACCCAGTACTCTCGTCAGCGCTTGAGCAGTCATCGTTGCATCACTGAGACGTCAGACATGGAGCAACACCTCCAGATTCTGGATGGCAGTCAACTTCCGTTGACGAGCGCACATTGTGGGTCTCAGTTGGGAGCACCTTGGATGAGATCGTCTTCCGGCTGCACTTTGACACAGCCAGAGTCGTCAGTCCTGCGACGATGCTCAGTGGGACAGGCGTGTTTATCCGATTCTAGAACACAATTCGATGTCCTTTCATTATTTGGTCAATAAAATAGGATCTGGCTAAAACCTGGAGAGCATGTGTCGCCCACGCGACTCGATCGGCCTCCTGAACTGTTTCGACTTTCGACTTTTGATTTTGATTCTGGGCAATGTCCAGAACGGCCACGTGCTCGGTGTATTTGAAAAGGAGTGCTCGGGCATTTTTTGGCAGCGGAGCGTTTACATATTCGAGAAGGTCGTCCCTGGCTTTCTCGACATGACAGCATTTGAAGGAGTTTTTGGAGGATGGAACACCACCAGTGTCGGTATCCACGCAGATTTTGGTTTCGGTATAGTCGACAGGTGTTGAATGGAGTGAAGGTTTTTTTGTTTTTTGTTTTGAATGAACGAAGAATTTGATGGTTCAGCTCGGCTGTGTAAATGAGAATAGGTTTCTGTACGATACGATACGATACCATCAACCTCCCATCCCCGGATAGGAGGCCAATCGACATGATCCCTTTTGATCGTTATGCATACGTACACGGTCCATTTGGTGATTGGTCTGTTGGCCATGTGAATTTGTGACTGGAATCCAAAGATGGGTTGTCCGGTCACCGACGATGGAAACCAGCCAGCCAGCCAGCCGTGCGGTGGAAGTCTTTGCAGCAGAACCAGAGCCTTGACAAGGGGCGAGTCTGCTGCATACTGTTTAGGCGAGGAAGATGCATTTGCATACAGGCTGGCATGATAAATCTTGATAGCAATGGGCGCTGGGCTCCCGACGGCTAAGAATAGGCGAAGTGTGTTGAGTAGTATTTAGGGTCCCGATTCAGTAGTCTACACAAACACGCAGACGTTCCGTTTTTACTACTCACTAAAGTGCTTCAAGATGGAGGAGGAGAAGGTGGAGGATGGGAAGATATCGGGAGCCTTAGGGTGGGCGTCTGGAAGTAGATATATAAAACTAACTGCTTGCTTGAAGCATGCATCCATCTTTGTATCAAGGCGTGAGTAAGGATGCCTGTTTCCTCCCCCATTATACGGCCAGTTTCATGGCGTTGGAACTCGGCACGGTTCTTATTGTATTGTACAAGAGCAAATGGACTGTGAAGTTGCCGATTTTCCAGATCGTGACGTGTTCCGCCAGGGCGGTCACCACCGCCGAGCGGCAGAGGTGCGACGGTGCTATAATGCAAGTCGTAGGAAGACTAACTTGTGAAGATGCAAATATTCTGAATGCAAATCTGCTTTCTTTTTCTTATCGTTGTCATTTGTGGGGGGCGGGGTGCGTATATGGTGGAGAGGAAGATAGGCCATACATAATACAAGATGAGTCTACTGTTAACAACAGACGTTTGGTTGATAAGCAAAGAAAGGGTCTTGTTTGTTATCAGATGGATGTTTGACCATATATCAAGCGTCTACGCCCCCCCCCCTTTCCCACCCGCTTGTAACGCAGTATACAATAGGTCCTTCGGAATAGTCTGATACGATAGACTTGGTCCTGGTTCACTGGCTGCTAATGACAAGCTGGCCCATGACATTACCTAGGCGTCCAAGCCACTGTCCCAACTAGGTACTTACTTGCTCAATGCCATGCACGATACAAAGACAACGAGTACAGAGCAGCAAAGATCGAGACTGCCATGATAACTGTTCTAATGATATTGAGAAATGCTTACTGACTGGTACGCTATAGATATCAACCACACCAGGCGACCGCTATTCACTTTGCTTCCACTAGCAAACGATGGCATAATATCAACTGTCTTCCAACACATCCATTCAATTTGCTCCAGACTTTGTCTAATCGTCCTGACCGTTTTTCCCCTCCATTTCCCCTCGTACTAGTGTCGACAAGAGCCGCCCAGCCTGTGTTCGATCAGACTTTCCACCACCTGCACTAGGTAGGGCCCCCCGACTTTCCCACCTCCCTCCCTCGCCACAACTTCTTTTCAAGTCAAGTCAAAACGTCCATAGAGACCCCTAATCCAACTTGCAATCCATTCAACATGCCTTCATCCCATGATGGGCCGCTATCTAGGTATCAAGACGCGTATTCAATCGCAATTTCCTGAACTTCGTTCCGACCCCCTCCCTCCCTATAGGTTCGTTCCATTTTTTCTTTCCCCTCCCAGCACCTACCCAAGTAACCTACCTCATCGCCCCCAAAAGACCGTTCCATTCTCTTCTTGATCCATTTCCATTTTTCCCTTCATCCGTTCTGATAAGGCGCTCCACCTCAGAATGGATGGGACCTCCCTCCCTCGGCCTTGGTGGTGCCAGGCCAGGCCAGGCCAGGCCAGACCAAATCCGTCGTCCCTGCCGCGCGGTGAACAGCACACTTTTTAGGACGCCGCCGCCTGAGCCGTGAGTGAGTGAAAATTCATACTGTACAGTACAGAACAGAACAGCATGGCGGCAGGAGGTTCCATCTTCGGCAGCAAGACGGAGTCATGCGGTTGCCAACACGGGAGACGGGGATAAGACGACGTGGGGTGGACCGACCCGGGGCTGGACGACATCGATATTGAAGATGCCTATTCCACAGTCCATAATGCGGGCGGGCACTGCAGGAGAAGCAACACTTATATCCAAGGCTGCATGAATATGAAGATTAATGAATCTCTGAACCCTAACGCTGCGTGTAGTATATAGAACCCCTCCCCCAGCGCCATGAATCGCCTGCATGCCATTGGCAGCTTGCCCGCTTCTTGTGTTCCAGCAAAAAACACCATGGTAGTATAGTATGACCGACAAGCTATCCCAGAGATGGATGATGGACAGCCCTGGGTTGGAAGAGTCATGACAAGCCCAACAACTCCCCTATGCCACTTTTCCCGACACGCTCTCCTGCACTCCCAAGGAACTCAGCCATCTAACCGAGAGTCCGAGAGTGTTAACCTCCCCCCTTCCTCCCCTCCACTTAATTTAGATGGTACAATCAAAAGGCAACATCGTCTCATCAGTGAGGTAGGTTAAGCCGAGCTCTTCAACTTAAACCCTCTCAAACTCCCCCTCCTCTCCTTCTCCTCGTCCGCCGTCCCAACCACCTCCTCATCCTCCTCAATAACCTCCGTACTCCGACTCGACCACCGACTTGTCGGCCTCTTCCGATCCTCGCCCGAGATAGGCTGCAGCGTCAACGACGGATCCCCCTCCCTCTCCAGGGACTTGCTGCTGCTGTTATTGCTATTATTGCTATCCTTGTTCAGCTTGCTCGCCAGGGCCGTGAATTTCTCCTTGAAGAACCCGGTCGCGTTATTCTCGCTCCTCTCCTTCAGCCCGCCCAGCATTGTCCTCGCGCGCGGGGGGGCCTGATCCGGCGAATTCGAATTGGGGGAGTCCTGGGTGCCCTGGTGCGAAGCACTCACGTTACTCCCCCGCCGCTGATTCGTCCCGAAGCTCGAGCTGTTGAACGAGCGCGTGCTGCTGCTTGACCCGGGGCGGAGCATAGATGCCCCGAAACCCGAGTACTTGTTGCTGGACTCGGACGCCGTGCGCTCCTTGGGCGGCGGCGGCGTCATCATTAGGAAGCTGGGGATCACGGGCCCAGAAGCTTGCTGAACACCGCTGTGCTGCGAGCTCGATCCACTGACGCTACCAGAACCGCCGGCCGTGTTGGTGTTGACGTTCAGCTGCCCACTGCGCAGGGAGCGGCCGCTCGAGGCAATACTCGAGCTACGACTATTGCTGCGCGGGATCACGATGGATGACCCCGAGCCCTGGATCGACCTCGGCGGGGAGCGCGAGAAGTCGACCGTCGCAGAGCCGAATAGGCTCGACGAGTCATCACCACTATTATCCTGGCTGCCACCCGCGGTTGCGATAATCACCGAGCTGCTCGCCAGCTCGCGCAGCTTGGACTGCTGGGCCACATTGGGACGATGGCGGAACTTGTTGCCGATGATGGCGCCCGTGTGGGAGATGAGGGCCTTGATGACGCGACCCTTGAAGGCGAGCGCAAGGTCGAGGTTCGACCACATCTTGTTGTGGTACTCGATGGTCGGCAGGCGGAAGACGAAGTCGTGCACATCTTCGATGTTGCGCTCGCCTTTACCCTTGTAGCTGAGGCAGAGGACCACCGAAGGGAGCCTGATGTGCGTGAAGGTCATGTAGTTGGACGCGCGCGAGATCATCTCCGTCAGGTCGTCTGAAGTACCCTCGCTCTTGTTCTCGGACCTGCGGAGGGCGAAGCGGGACTTCTTGGTCGTGTCGGAGTTCACCGAGCTGGTCTCGTTCTTGGATGAGAAACCCGTGGGAGTCCTATTAACGCCGGGCCGTTGTGCATTGGCAGATCGCAATGAATCCCAGGACCGCTTCTTAGTCAGGTTCGTTCTCCCCGAGCGGAAGAACCCAAAGGACGACGACGCTTTCTCGGTCGAGTGCACACTGAGCGCCTTGTTCTTCGGCGGGCTCATCGTCTTGGTCTCCGAGGAGAGCGTCGGGTGTAGTCGAAGCTCCAGAGATCCAGCGCGTGTCTCAAATGCTCCAGGGTCGAGTCTGTCCTGCTCCGATATGGCGGTGGCAGGCCGTGCAAAATCCAGCATTTCGTCTTCGTCCTCCACGCCTTCGCCGCCAGGCAGAGTCTGCTTCAATATGAAAGGCGAGTCGTTCTTCCCCGAGGCTGCGAGCTTATCTCCGCCCATCCCAGGGAATATATACTCAAACAGTCTCTTGCCGATCTCCCGCTCGAGCTGGATCTTGAGCGGGAAGAGGTTCACCTCGAAGTGATCCATGACAGGGATACCGGCGACAGCCTCGAGCATGTTCCAGTACACGGTAACCATAGGCTGGCTCTCTAGGAGAGACTCTGAGCGAGAATCCTCAAGATACGGCGCCACCATCTCGGGGTAGAGGGCATCGGTAAGCAAATTCAACCCAAGGACCTTGCCGACGCGGATCAGGTTGATGTGCGACCCATCCGAGTTGTCCGTCCGATCATACTCCACATTCTTCAGCTGGAACTCGCAAAGCGGCTCGTTCGCGTCCCGCACCAGGTGCCACACGATGTCTTTGGCCGAGATGCACCACTTAAGTAACGCGTTACCCTGCGTCGAGTCGTATTTCCGCTGCGACGTCGTGATGGCTTTCATCATGAAGAACAGCTCGTCCTCGCATGCCGCCAGGTCCCTCTCGAGCAGCAGCCGGTCTTGCCAGCCCTGCTTGTCGAGGTACTTGAAGTGGATCTGGAAGTGCGACTTGATGTCTTGCAGCTGTCGGATGCGCTCTTGCAACTTGATGACCATCTCAGGCGTGCCTCGCAGGTCGCTGAAGTCAGAGGCGAGCATGATCTTCTCCAGACGCTCGCTGCGTGTCTTCTCCAGCGGCTCGCTGTACATGAGCAGGTCCAGCACGATGACGTACATAGCGTAGTACTGCGACGAGTTGCAGATGGCTCGCGCCTGCGGGAATTCGACCCAGAGGTTGTCCATGCGGTTCTCCGCGGTAGTATCATCGGACTCGCCGTCTGCCGCGTCTCCGGTGTTCACCTCGTCGTTGTATTTGAGACGCAGTGTATTGTACTTGTCGTAGCGAAGCATGGCAGACGTCTTCTGCACCACACGCTTGAAGCCAACGGGGTCAGTCTGGAAATCAGACATGACCTCCATCGGCACCCAAGGCGGCCATGACGACCCGCTCGGTGTACCGTAGGCGCTACCAGAGTACATCGAGAGGAGCTCTGTCGAGAACCATTTCTGGTGCGTGACGAAGAACTGCGTGCTGTCCATGTTGACCAAGAACCGCCGCTGAACAAGGCCGCTGACGGAGTCAGATATCCTGTCCTTGTCCGAGATCTCGACGACCTTGAGCTCCATGCCCTTGCTAGTGATCATGACTACGTGCTTCTTGTTCTTGTCGCTCTGAAGCTGGATCTGCGGAGCAATGAGCCGGACGTGGTAGCTCTTCTGCGGCGTGAAGCCTTCGGCGATGCCACCAGTGAGGTCCTCCATGGACACATTTGGCACATCGCCAGGACTCTTGCCACCGGCGTCATCGGCGTTTACAAACTTGCGTCCGTCCTGGAGGATCTTGTCGATGCGTTCCTGGATATCGTTCTTCTCCGCCTGCGTGCCATTCGCGTTGGCTGCATTGGCATACTTCGCTGAATCCTTCGACCCATTCGTGCTCTTCAACTTGGTCTGCTCCTCCACGATGTCCAGGATGAACTTGACTGCAGGCCGCGAGAGATAGTAGACGAATCCTCGCCGCTGGCTGACTTGGTGGATGTAGCGTAGAATGATATTCCGCAGCAAATTGTTCCACTTCAGCTGCAAGTTATGCATCACGAAGCGGTTCAAGTAGTCGCTTGCGAACTCGGCACCCGTCGGGAGGTTGATCGACTGCTCGCCCGTACCCACAGAGGTGTCTGATTTGCCACCGCTTACGTGCGACTCGTTGGAACGAATGGGCGAGCTGGTCATCTGATCCAGCATGTTCTCGAGAAAATCCTTCTTGTCGTGCAACACGCTGCTGTGCATTAGAAGGGCGTCAAAGGTTCCGCGCAGGTCAGGGTTCCTGTCTCCTTCCTTGACAACCTTCAGCTCTGCCGCGCCGATGTTGCGAGTGTGTTCTTGCATCTGCACCTCCAACTGGTCAAGTCGCTGCTGAACCAGTTGAGCCTGGACGCGTCTGGGGTCGTCGTCCTGGCTCATGATGCATAGATGAGTCGGCTCCTGACCGAACGGACTGGTCCTCTCAGGATCTCCTGCAATGACGCCCCCAATGTCGGTCTGCCGGAAGTAAGTCAGCCTCGGGCAGTACGCCAGCGGCAAAATCTTGGTATCCGGGTTCGGTTCCGACGGCAAGATCCAATCCAGCTCCACAAAATCGTCCATGTCGATCCAGCTCAGATCATTATCGGGAATGGTGAACTTGGACAGGTCCGTGCCATCGTCGTCCTGCTGCGTGATGAGCGAGCCGAGGCTGTTCCTCATGATGGCCTCAGTCGTGGTGCCCTTGATACTAGCAGAGACAGCACGAATATCTGCCGCAGCCAGGTCGAGTTGCGCGGCGTGGATCTTCATCCCCGTGGTCCGGCTCTGCGTCTTGCGGCCCTTGTCACTGGTGTTGAACTCCTCGCGTCTCTGGTGGAGATCGAGCTTGAAGCTGTCAAAGCGGACTTTGATGCCAGTTGCGGAGACGGCGTTCTCGTCGTAGTCCTCCGCATCTTTGTGCTTGTAGATATGGCTGAGAAACAGTGGTGCGAGGAGCAGATTGTACTTGATAGTTGCGAGGTGTCTCCCGAACTTCTTGCTGCTCTTTTCGCGTCCGGGCCACAACGGACCCTGTCGAACAGGTAGAGACATCGCGCCACCAAAGAGCGACCACCATGAGAAGAAATGCGTGAAGAAGCGCGGTGTCAAGTGGACCGAGTTGTAGCTTCTCGAAGTCTCCACGTCAGAAGACGCCCAGTCACGATCGAAAGGCGCCCTGACGGCGATCGACAAGTGAATGTGCTGACTTCTGAAACCCCGGAAGGCATCGTACGGGAGGCCGTTCTCCGCCTTTGCGTAATTCGGCGCCTTCAGGAACACGTCGTAGTGAGGACGGAAGTCAAAATTCCTTTTCCCGTTCTCGATAGCCTGTTCAAACACCAGCCCAGCCATCCACTGCACCTTGCCAGAGAGCTTCATCACGACTTTCTTGAAAGCAGCGCTTGTCTTGAGACTGTCTTCGCTAGCGACGCTGTCGTCATCATTGTTTCGGCGGACTGCTTCGCGAGCGAAATGGCTGAAGTCGGGGATGGCGAGGACGTATTCACCGCTCTCCACGGTCATGAAGCGCTTGGGGTCATCATCGGCATGAATGCTCCATCGAACGTCATTACGCCAGCACATCAGGAAACCAGCCCCATTACCGGTGACCTGGTAGGGATCTCTAGTCCCCTTGAGGCAGAAATGCACGTCGCCATCACCCTTCCAAGCGATGCGCACCCGAGAATGAAAGTTCAGCCGGATTTTGTCCCAGAAGCCGACGCGTTCTGAGGGATCCAGCTGAGGCTTGGTGAAGGACTCGATGACCATCATCATGTCTTGTATGGCCGGCTGGTATGAAGGACCCCATGTGATTCTGGTAGGCAGCGCTGTGTTGATGTCCACATTCATGTCGGAGTAAGACTTGATCGGGCCAATGGTGCGTCTAACATCAATGGCAAAGCCACGATCGTTACCTCCTTCGGAACCTGGAGTCGGTGGGGGAATGACGTTGACCCGTATACGTCTCGTAGACTCGACGCCGCGGAACTCCTCTGCAATGACAAAGTCCGTCCTCAAAGACAGGGCAGGCAGGCGAGATGACTGGCCCGCCTTGAGGCTTGGTACATGTAGCAGAGGCAGGGGATAATCCCTCAGCGATACCCTCGCTTCACCCATATTGATTTGCACATTCATTGGCACGAGCAGGGAGTACTTCATATCGCGAGGTAGTCCCTTGCCGACCTTGTGGAGGAAGTCCGGCAGCTGCGTCATTGGGAATGAAGGCTTGTCGATCGTGAAATGCAGATCGTGAATCAATGCGGACATGAGTGCCGGTCGTTCTGGCACCTCCAGGATGTTCTCGCTGTCCTCAAAATCGTCGGGTACGTTGTCCGAGCCCCAGAAAGTATTTCTTATGTCTTTCATGCCGTTACGGGCCATGGCGTAGAAACGATCGATTCGAGACCTCCAGCTCCGTGCGTTGTGTTGATTGAGCTTGGCTCTTGCATCCGCGATAGAAACCAGGGTATGTCCACTAATCTCACAACCTTTTTCCGGATCATATCTCGGTATGCGATCTCGCTCTCGGCCAGCACTACTGGATCTTGGTCGACGACCGTCAGCACTCTGACTCCTGACCCAGGAGTTGCCGGAGTGACTCGAACGGCCTCTCGGGCCTGTTGAGCGAGCTCGGACGCTGGTTTCTTTCCTCGCCTCCTCGTGGATCTTTTTGACCTTGACCCTGAAGGCTTCTTCGCGCGCCTGCCTCTGCATCTGCTCAATGCGGCCGGCCCGGTAGATTATGCCAAGCCTCCATTCGAAAGCGCCATCCTCCAGCTCGAAGAGCAATGCCTTGGTGCGGAATGATATTTTGGGCACATTCTTGGGCTCCTCTGGGCCCTTGTCCAAGATGTACTCGTTCGTGCCGGTTTTGAAGCGATGATGCAGCTGCTGAACAGCTTTGATGACGTTGGTGACATTGTCCGAGATCTTGCTGATAACAAGCTCGTACGGGACGGCGCCCCTAACAGCGTCGGTGACAATGTCGAACATTTTCTCGTCTTGGTAGCCACCAGAGGCCATCTTGCGGCGCAACTCTCGGTAGTCAAGACGGCCGTTTTTGATGCTGACCATCTTAGACCACACGCCGCGCATCCTGGGTGGCTCCGAGTATAACCTAATCAGCCTGGTGTGGAAAAATGGCGGTGACCAACGATGCCTCCCAGCCTCCAGGTTGTGAATGTGCAACATCATCGGCGGATCTGCTGGCATGGTTGCCTTCACCTGCACAAACGTTGCCTTGAAATCAACGGCAACAAGCTCTCGCCCAGGTTGGGCATCGTCCTGCTCTTGGAAAGGATTGTGTGGGTCAGGCGGTGACAGGTACTGTGAGCCCATACTCTTATGTCCGGGCGTCGATGGTGTCTGCGGTGCTTGTGCTGGTGACCTTGGCTCTGGAGTATCCCTTCCCCCATGCATGAAAGCCTTGCGGATGACTGAGAAGGCCACACCGATCGCGTAGTGACGGTACAGCGAGTACTGAACCAGAAGGGTCCTCACGTGGGAGTGGACGTGGAACACAGGCCCTTGGTTGTCGGTGAGGGTTGAGAAGGCGACCTCGAAGCGAGGCATGCTGATGAAGGGATCGGCCTCCCACCGATCAGCCGACTCCACGACGAAAGCCTCCAAGCCACGAACATGGAAGGCTATCCGGCGCCCATCGCCAGGGTTCTGATATTTCCTCCTAGGAGATGTTGGAAGGTTCTTGATAATTTCCGGGTCGATAGAAACACTGACGCGGCTATTCGCCCGTTTCCTAGCTGGACGCCGAGGCAGACCGTCCAGCTTCTGTGCTCGGTATTCCGCTGTCCACGATTCCACAGACAGGGACACCCCCCTTGATTCTTTGGAGATATCTTCATCCACACCGGCAATCTCAGCGCTGAAGTCCGATGCTTGGAGCTGGAAGTGCAGGAGCCACGGGGGCATCCCACGCAGGAAATTCGAGTGCTTCGAGGTTTTCGAGTAGCCGCGCTTGTCAGGCTCCACCCTGAGACGCAGATGCCGTACAATCTGTTGTAAACCATCGGTAATTTCTGGTCGAACCAGCCTGACTGCGAAGGTTTGCAGGTTGCCAGTAGCAAGGACTTGCAGGTCAGGGGACGCACTCAGATTGACCTTGAGATCAAAAGACTCCGTCTCCACCAGGTCGAATCGTTCTCCTCCAGAGGTCTGATAGTATAAGTTATGAGACTGTAATCTCATATTGGAGGCCAGGGAGTAATGCAGCTCTTCCACCGTTGAATGGAAAGACTCCGCATCGAGCGACACGGAGGATACGGAGGATATGATGAGGTCGAAATCATCCGGATCTGCTCCCTTCTTCACAGGTGGTAAGGCTATCCGGACCACTGGCTCATGCATGGAGAATTTGAGATTGGCTTTGGGCAACAGCCGTGAGATGAGCAGATGCCGTTGTTGAGAAGGGGGGGAACTCCCTCTCTTTGGTATTGGTCGCAGCATAGCCAGAAGCATGGGCAAATGCTTAGGGTCCAAGTCAATCGAAGGGGACGTCACGACCGAGTTCGCGAACAGGATGTTGGCATTTCTCTGTTCGGGATTGCTGCTGCTAGAGATCTCGACCGTCTTGGAGGGTAAAGTCGTCCGGACCGTCGTGGTGGCCATGGGCACATACATAAGTCGCTGGGGACTTCCATGTCCATCGTCCAGGCCTATGGAAATGGAGAGGGCCGCGAGCAGGGCCTCGTGGGCAATATCCGTTGACGGGAAATACATCCTATGCGCCGGCGATTTCGGATCCAGTCGGTGAAGATCGATGCCAACCTCTTTCATGGATGCGTTCAGGATGACCGGCGGGCCAGCAATCTTGACTGCCTCGATCTTCTTGGTCAAGCCAAAGAAACTGACGGCGAATTGCACCTCCTTAATGCCTCGAAGAATGGAGCTCACAAATTCCTTGGAATCGGAGACCGTCTGCATGAGCTCGGCGTCGGTGCTCCCCGGCTGATCCAGCTCCTGCATGACCTTGCCCACATATTCGTCAATCTCCTGCTCTGGCGGAGGCGTGGAAACAGGCTGTTGCTTGTGTAGCTGGAATCGCTTGGTCGCTTCCCGGATCTCGTCGAGGGGAACATGAACTCGACCCAGCTTCAGCGCGATCGAAGCTTCCCGGAGGCCGTCGAGCTTCTCGTACAGGAACCCATGCACATTGAGTACACAGTTGTCCAAGACCTCGAGAGACTCGCGCCCGAGTGGGGTGAAGAGGACGCTCCGCACAGTCATGATCCATTCAGCCTGTCGCTTCCCCTGCGTCTTGCCGCCTGACCTTGGCCCCCAGAAGAAGCGAGCGCGATCAACCATCTTGCGCCGGGTGTCCACGGCCACGGTGACGCTTCCGAACTGGACGTTACCCACGTCCACAATACTGACGGTCGAGTTTGTCGCGACGACATCGACCATGCGCAGCCAGTTGACGTTCCTGTGTAGCCTCTTAATGCGCTCCTTGGTCCGCGTGAGCTGCTTCCATGTTTCACTGCGCTGGATGGTGTTGGTTGTGCGACGGAGCATTGGAGGCCTGGGCGGTTTCAAGGCTGCTTTCGGATCTTCCTCCCCGTTGTTGTGAAGCGCAGGTTCGTCGGGGTCGAGAGGCACCGCGCCATTGGCCTTGCTGGCCTCCAGCTCCTGCATGTCGAGGGTAACGACCAGCTCGCTGACGACGACGCTGAGCCATGTGGGCTGAGCGAAGGTCGGCTTGTGAATGTTGAGACCCAGGCCCCTGATCTCGATCTTGATGCCATCCTTGGGAACGTATTCGAGGTGGCGCAGGGAGAAGTAGCCGATGCGCTGGATGGAGAGGCCGGTCAGGATTCGGATGATGGCGAAAAGGACAAAGGAGGAGAGGTAAAGGACGACGAAGACGCCAAAGACAAAGGAGGGATTCAGGAGGGCCATGTCGTGGTGATGGTGGTCGTGGAGGTTGTGGTGTCGAGCAGCGACGCTCTACCTAGCGTGAGCCGCTTTCCTATCTGGAGGCATAGGCACCATGGAGTCAGTCAATCAATGGTCTTGTGAAGTATTGTAGCAGGAATTCCGGAGCATCCGCTGGCCGGGAGGATGGGACGGAGTAGGGAGGGGAGAGGTAGTAGGCGACCCACATGAACAGGACCGGAGTTGTGGCATCTTCCATCAAGGAGCTTTTTGGACAGCTTGTAGGAGTGCAGGTAGGGGTTTCGAAATCGATGGGATGGGTCGCAGAATGTTGTGATCGAGTGCCAAGCAAATTGTTGGAGTCGTCGCGACGGGATCGCAACGGTTGTCGTCGAAGGATCGTTGTCAGCGACAAAGGAAGGCGCAGTGCTGACCAGAGAGACAAGAACACAGATGTCACCAACCTCGGGGGCCGTGAAGGATGAATCGAGGAGGTGAGATCGGTGAGAGTGCAAGAAAGGACTGTTCGGTTCCGCCGTTTTTGGACCTCCAGTTGAGCTGGGGTCGGGTTGACGTTGGCGGGTTGGCGGGTTGGCGGATTGGCGGATTGGCGAGTTGGCGAGTTGGCGGGCTCGCAGGTGGCAGGCAACCAGGCTGGCAGGGCTGGCAGGCAGGTTGGGACCAGCTAAGTTAGTGTGTACTACCTACCTAAGGTATGCACTAAGGTAGTGCCAGCAATCCATCTAGACGCTAGTAACTGCAGCAATGAGGAATTCGATGGTCGGAATTTGGAGACGACAAGGGGCCCAGAGCGCTGCATCATGAATCCCATGGCGGCGGATCGGCCGGGGGCACGCCCCAGCAAAGAGCAACCTTGTTTCCACATCGAAATTCCATCCCGTCTTCGATGCTCCACAACAATCTTCCAGAAATGCTGACGGGCCTCCTTTGACCAATTCCCAATTTCGTACGGCTTGTTTCCGAATATACGTCTCCTGACTGACATTCGGTCCCGGTCATGTATACGCCGGCCTTCTCTACCAGGTACTTATGTAGTGTATACATGCTACTGTGTATATACTACTGTGTCCTTCGGATAGCTGTATGAACGGACTCAGAATGAATGCATACCTACTTTGTACAATACGTACCTAGGAGGTACCGTAGTAGGTACTATGGTAGCTTCATCAGTCAGGGTGACAGGACTGCAGGACCCTTTCTTTCTGTCCTGGATATCCACGCAGCCACGCAGCCACGCAAGCCCCCCAGAGGCGGTCAGCTCGTACAAACAAGGACTACCTAGGTACCTCACACCCAGCCTTACCAACATGGCCAAAGCTTGTCTCGACAGGGCTGGCTTGGCGGCTTACTACCTAGTACCTACCATATCATATCATCTAGGTAGTCGTGCGTGCACTCGTGGTAGGTAGGTAGGTATGCACATAGTTGGCCTCGACTGCACAGACCTCGGACTTCGGACAGCCAAACACCAAACACCCATCCACCGTGATCTCGCACCGTGATCTCGCACACGTTTCAGGAGTTTGTGATTTTCAACACAAGCCTCACATCAAACTACAAAGTAACAGTGCCGGTCTGTCCTCCCAAAGTCTGGTACGTGCACTCCTACGATGGCATCGATGATAGATATGAGAGGGTTTGGGAGACACCCAGACACCCAGACACCCAGACACCCAGGTAGATGTAGAGACCACCTCGCCGGGGAGATGGAGATACCTACGCAACTTGCAAATGCAGAAATCCATAGTATACTCACAATTTGTGCAATCTGCAGCCACACTCAAACCATAGAATCCATATCGATTGCCAGTGCTTTTCGCTTCCCATCCAGCACCTGTATATCTATGCAACCTGCCTTGCTTCAAGTTTGCCTTGGGTATTTCACTCATACAGCCCACTCGCTCAACTACTCCCCATCCTCCCCCAGGCCCGCCTTCTTCCTCGCCTCCGCCTCCCTCGCCCACTCCCTCGCCTTAGCACTAACCCTCTCGCGGCTCTTCGCCTCCCCATTCTCCTCCTCCCACCGTGCCCAGCGCTGGAACCAGCTCTTCGCCCGATGCGCCTTCAGCCCCTTGGCCTTGAGCCCGCGCTCAAACACATCCCTCACCGGGGTGCCATCCACCTTCTTGCCGTCAGCTGCTTTCTTTGCGGCAGCGTGAGCGGAAATCTCCAGGTCGAGCAGCTGGTTCCACAGGTCGAACTTCTTCGGGTACGCGGACAGCAGCTTCTCAAACAGCGTGCGCCCGTGTTCTGGATCGCCGCTTGCGGAGCGGAATTCAAGGGCCGCGAACTTGGTCATCAGCGGGACGTGCGTGTGATTAGGAAGGGCTTGGGTGGCGCGCGGGAGGAGCGCGCGGGCGCGGTCGGGTTCTTGTGTGGTGTTGTGCAGGAAGTGCGCGTAGTTGATCCAGACGGCTGGGGACTTGGCGCCGAACTTCTTGGCCATGGTTTGGAAGAGGCCGTCGGCTTTCTATAGTAGTTGTTAGTACTGTCGCACAATTCCGGTGGGGAGTCACAGGTAATGTGGTAACTTACGTCGTGCTTGCCAGTCTTGATGTAGATAGTCGTCAAACGCTCGTGCACCACCTGCTCATCATTGTACTGGCATGCCCGCTTGAAGACCTCCTCCAACGTCTCATCCGTGCCATAGGCATTCTCCAAGTTCAGGAACGCCGTCCAGATGTTGAGTTTCTCGGCCTCCTCGCGGATGTTGATCGTCTTGAGGGCGCGCTCGGCGATCTCACGCGCCTTGGCTGGCTCGCTGACTTGTAGCTGGAACGCCATGTACTGCATCCAGAGGTCGGAAGAGTCGGGCTGGCCCATCAGGAGCCTCTCGAAGTCGGTCGCGGTTTGTGGGCCGTTGGCGTCCATTTGGGCCGTGCGGTCGACCTGGATCTCGGCCTTCTTCCGCCTCTTCTTCTTGTCTTGGTTGTCGCCTTCGTCGGTCTCATCGTCCGACGCGTCGGCAGTCTCGTCGAGGGCTCCACCTGACCAGTCAAAGCCACCAGCATCCAGGCCACCGGCATCCGCTAGCTCATCCGCCATCTCCTTGTCTTCATCATCCTCATCCGATGAGTCACCGTGGTTGTCAGTGCCGCGAATAACAATCTCAGGAGCATCCATGAACTCCCGGTCATCGTCACTGTTGTCCTTATCTTCACCCTCATCAGAGTCGAGAGGAGCCCCTGCGTCATCAGAGTCCTCCATATCCTGATCCGACTCCTCATCCTCGAAGTAGGAAGGCTTGAGCCCGAAGTTGATCTTCTTCTTGTCAACGTCGATCTTCATGATACGGGCCTTGACAGCATCGCCCGCACTGTACAGCTTTCTGGCGTCCTTGACAGGCTTCTCGGCCATCTCACTCCTGTGGCAGAGACCGCTGACATTCGCAGTGTCATCGATGACAATGAAAACACCGAAGTCTTCAACCTTACGGACCTTGCCAGTGACCACCTCGCCCTCGGTGAAGTCGGCAAGGGTCTTGGGAGGCTTGTAGTCGCTGTCGACCATGGAGGCTCTCAGGCTCAGGTTGACTTGCCCAGCAGCCACATCGATCGCTGTGATTCGGCCCTTGACGAGCTGGTCGACGCGGAACTGTTCTTTCCAGTCCTTCAGGAACGAATCGGACAGATCTGAGATCTTGACGTGAGCCGTCATATGGCCGCCGAGGTTGACAAAAAGGCCCTTGTCTGCGACGTTTTTGACGAAGCCGCGCACAATCTGGCCCGTCTTGAGAGTGGAGATTGTAGTAACTTCAGGATCCTTAACTGGCAGGTTGGAGCTGAGAACGCGTGAAGGACGGGTCGAAAGTCGGAGCTTCTTGTTAGGGGTGTCGACATCAACAACCGCAACTCGAATGATCTCGTTCTTCGTATACTTCTTTGGGTTGACCTCATCGTAGTCGTCTTCCAAATCGGAGAGATGAACGGGGCCGGACAGATCTTCACTCAGCTGCACCATGACTTGTCGATCAGTGACCTTGGTGACCTTGCCAGGTAGGACCAAGCCCTTCTTGATGGTGTCCCACGTTATCGTGCTCGAGGAATCTGAGGACTTAGCTGTGAGGTCGAGGTGACTCTTAGCCGCATCCACAGCCTTGACCCGAACCTTCATCGCAGAGCCGATGGGGAAGCTGGTAGCTGGGTTGCTGAGCAGGGCCAGGTCATCAGATGCGTCGCTGATGGCCATCCTGCCTCGTACCGATGGTGACAAGTTGATCCACAGGCAGTTTGTCTTGAAATTGTTGACAAAGCCTATCCATTCGGAGCCGGCCTCGATCTTATCCAGAGACAGCATGTCGACCTCGCCTTCTTCCTTCAAGTCGCTTGGCTTGGCGGACAGTTCAATTAATGAATGGGTTGACCGGTGAGAGATTGGCAGGAAGCGATGGTTCCTCGCGTCGTGAACTCCTAGAACCTTGACCTTGATGGTTGAGTTCTGCTTGAACTTCTGCAGGGGGTTCTTCGGGGTGCGGATCTCGTCCCAAGAATCAAAAACTTGCGAAATGTCCACGCGACCCTGGATATTATCAGCAAGTCGTACATTAAGCTGTGTACTCTTGATGGAGATGATCTTGGCCTTCGTGATCCTGCCGACGGAAATGTCGTCTTCGCTCTTGATCGACTCGTCCACTGGGTTCTCAGCCGGCTTGGATGCCTTAGAGGGCTTCTGCTTCTCTTCCTTGGCGTCTGCAACAGAGGGTATGGCAACAAGAGCACGAGAGTGTTCCCGATCTACCGAGATGATCTTGACGGAAATGGACTGCAGTTTTTGCAAGCCGAAGTCGCGTTGCTGCTGCTGCTCTTGAGGCATCATGGCACCGGGAAGCAGCGCCGTTAACAGGCCACCGAATTGCACAAAGACGGCAGTTGGGGTGATGTTCCGCACAAATCCATGAACCAGCTGTCCGACCTTGGCCTTCTCCCAAGTCGATAGCAGCTTGCCCTCCTTGGCTGCGGCAACCAGACTCGGCTTCATTGTGACGGTGAGAGAACGTCGACCCTCATTCTTCTCCAGCACAGCCAAATCACCGAGGGTTTGGCCGACATGTATTCTCTTCAGCGCAGATTGGTTCTTCGCCGACGACTTGTCAGTCAAGTGGCCGACCGTGAGAACGGCCTTCAGCAGGCTGCCCTCCAGCTCCACGAACACATCGTCCTCTGTCTTCTGGCTGACTTTGCCTGAAACAAGTTTACCAATGCTGAGTTTCTTGAGAGCCAATTGCTTGTCCATGCCGAACGCCGCAGGATCCTTGCAGGACACGACGAGTCTGTTGGTCTCGGCGTCAAGATGAATCACATGGACGTTGACAACCTGGCCCTTGCGGAAGTGCTCCTTTGGGTCGCTGATGTAGGCCTCACTCATCTCAGAGAGAGGAAGGAATCCCCGTAGGTGGCCGTAGAACTGGACAATCGCGCCGTTTTGAATGACATTGATGATCGTTCCAAGGACTTGCATGCCAACTGAAACCTCGTCGAAGGACTTGATGGCGGGCTCTTCGGAGTTGACCAGGGTCTTCTTCAAGGTCAGACGGATTTGGCGCTTCGATGTGTCGGTCGACAGAACCCTGGCCTTGACCTTCATGCCCTCCCTGAACTTCTTCTCCGGGTGTTGCAAGCGGACATCTGAAAGGTGCGTTTCCGGAACCAGTCCTGAAATGCCCTCTGCTAGCTTCACGATGAGTCCCTGTACACCGTTCTCACCCACGATAAGCTTCTCAATCACGCCGTTGACTACTTCTCCCACGGGCACATCCTCGATGCGGAGGAATGGTTGCTCGAGTATGGTCTTCTCGAAGGAAAGCAGGAACAGCCCGTCAAAGGCGTTGTATCCGACCACTCTTCCCTTGTGCTTCGAACCAACCTTGAATGGACCACTGGATTCGTAAAGACCGTCGACCTTGCCATCCTTGACCCGAGAGATGTGCACAAAACCGGGCACGCCCTCGACGCCTACGTCAACAAAGAGGCCAATGTCCGTTTCCACTCGCTTGACCTCGCACTCTTCAACTAGCGAGGAGATCGGCAGTGCGTCCAAGGGATTCTTGTCCCCGTCGTCTACTTGAGCGTTGATCGTCTCCAGGGACTTGACATGGTCCAGGATCGAGATGCCGAGCTTGGGTGTCTTTGCCTCGGGGAATGTACAGATCACCCTCGCTTTGATTTTGGAAGGGACTTTGTACTTGGCTGCCAGATCCGTACCATTTGGACCAATCCCGGAGTGAATATGATCGGCGGTGACATCGAGGTGGCCCATGACCTTTCCGACAAGACCGCGCTCCGATATCTCGGACACCAGCACTTCAACTGCCGTACCGGGCACAAAGGTATTGATCGTCGTGGCTTCCGAAGGGAAGTTCTTGATACTACCCAGCTTCTCGCTCTGAGTAGACAGCTGGACAACCTTGCGATTTGCGCTCAAGCCCGTCGCGATGCACAGAAACACGTTACCAGGCTGCAATCTATCCCTGGAAATGCCAGGATCGACCTCCTTCTTTGGTAGAAATCCAGTGATCTTCGAATCTGCAAGGCCAATGTCCATGACATATCCATGATCCTCGATACTGGCCACGGATGCCATGACTGTAGCATTTGTGACGAGCTCTTGCTTTGACAGTGTCGAGTTGGCGTCTTCTGGTCGTAGGGAAAGTTCAATGCGCCTCTTCGCCTTGCTCGGCAACACAGTTGAGTCTTCGATCGTCGACACGACATAAGCTCGGAGGTATTGTCCAATAACAAACAAGTCCTTCAGTTCGATATCACTACCGTCCGGTGCCTCGTCCTCATCGGTATCGTCTTCAGCCGCAGCCGCCTCGACTCGCCTGGTGAGGACCGGGGAGATGGCAGTGATGGAGACATGGCCGACGAGGTTGTTCGGGAGGGCGAGGCCAATCTGGAGGTCGTTGATTTCGCAGACCTGGCCGAGGACCAGCGATCCCTTGACAAGGCGCTGTACTCTTGGTCAGCCCACTTCCACCATCACAACAACAATCCCACAAGTGCCATACCTTATAATTCAGACCCTCGATCCTAACAGCATCCTCATCGCGCACCGACTTCTCAGTTTCCTTGCTATTGGACTTGCGCTTCCTCTTCTTCGAGTCCTTCTCTCCCTTCTCTCCCTTCTTCGAAGACTTGCTACCAGACTCCTCCTCGAACAGCGCGTCGCGCTTCGCTTCGATGGTGATCTGCTTGTGCTCGAGCGGGGTGAGGATGCTGGCACCGCCACGGGGGAACAGAGGCTCCTCGTCCTTAACGGTCGCAATGGCTGACGCGGACGACGTAGTCTTGTCGGCCTCCTTTGAACTCTTCTTGTCGCCGGTCTTGGCTGGCTTCTTCTCGTCGGATTTCACCTTCTTGGAAGGTCGCGTCTCGGTGGAGGGCTTTGCATCTTTTGCCGAGGAATTGGCGGACGGCGCGCCCTTGCGCTTGAGAGTACTCATGATCCCATATGTTGGAGGGATGTCTTCTGCTCAGCTGTGTAAGCAGAAAAGACTCGGCGCCAAAACGAAATCAGAGAGCTGTCTTGGTGGTCACGGAAAACAGAACCAACCTGCGGTCCCAGAAAAAAATTCAGGACTGATGCAGGGATGGGCATATCGATAAGAGCATTTGTCGGCAGGCATATCGCAGTATCCCAGCAGGCGGGGCTGTCTTGGCGTGCAGGGGCCTAGGGGGTTGCATTCAGCAGCTGCCCCAGAGGCATGTGCTGATGACCCTCACAAGGGGCGACGGCAACCACCCTGGACAGTAGAAACAACGCTAGAGGAAGATGTCCTCGGATACCAACTCCAGGTCGGCAACAACAACAAACAACAAAACACCATTTCACTCTCACGACAGTACGGTGAAACCCATGGCATTTCTCCTCTTCTCCTTCTGACCTCCAGAGTCACTATGGGTGCTAGGAAGCGAGCTCGAAAGGACAACACGCAGGCTGAGGGTAGACCGCCCAGTGCCCCATCGACACCGCTGCGGCCTAGCCAAGCGACCACGACGTCACAGGTCTCGTCACTGTCTGCTGCACCAGAACCATCCACACTGTCCACATCGTCCACACCCTCGCCGTCGAGGCAAGGCTCTGACAAAGGGATGGCACCGCCGCCATTATCACAGTCTGGTTCAAGTGATAAACAGAATGGAAGCAACATGTCAGACGGAACAGGGAGCAAGGTGGTATGTATTGTAGCCCGGTATCCGTATCTCCCTACATTTGACACAGGCCTGCCTCATCACAATACTGACTTGGGCTCGCTCAACTCAGATTCAGAAGACAAGGAGTTGGTACGGATCACTGTCTCGAAAGTCCACCGCATCCACCTCTCTACAGCGAGAAACAATAACGGGAAGCCCTCTCAAGGCTGGCTCTACCCCGGATTTCCGCCGCTACGACTTGAAGAGGACCGGCGACACAGCAAGCCTGAGTGGGGCGAGTCAAGCCTCGGTCAATGCACCCAGCAAGTTGCACGAGACGACTCCCGCAGAGCCCGCCGAAACGGATACTCCTCAGAACAAGGCTGGAGGTGTCGCCGCTGCGAAGAAAGATGACGTCGTCGCTTCTGCTGTTGGAACGAAGGGCGAGGGCGACCCAGGTGCAGACACGCCAAAGCCCGATGCGCCACCGGCGGCCGAGACTGCAGAAGCACCAATAACATCGTCAGGATGGCTAGGAGGATGGTTTACTCGGACTCCCGTGCTACCAGGAAAGCCACCAGAGGCCGAAAATACACCACCGGTGGCCTCAGAGCCGGTCAAGGAACCGGAGGCTGAACCACCTACGCAGGAAGAGGAGGTCACGGATCCAGCATCAAATGAGCAGTCGACCACGCCAACCACCGTTCAACGAGCCGCAAGCTGGTTCAACTTCTGGCTGAACACGGCCGCACCAACGGATGAAGGTGAAAAAGATGCAAAAGTCGCCGAGTCTGCATCAGCGGCGGTGAAGGACGCCGAGGATACACCTAGGGAGGACGCTCCGCCTGCTAATGCTGAGCCTGCACCGAAGCCCTCAGCTGGTTCAACATGGGCATTTTGGTCAAGAGATACACCGAAATCCCCCGGCAAGAAACCTGAAGCTTCCGAGACTGGGGAATTGGCTGTTATGGGGGAGAGATCAGAGCGGCATCCTAAGAGAGCCAACTCGATGGACATGAGCCGAGACGCATCAGCGAAGGCAGGTCCTCCGAAGGAACCACCGTTGAAGGCCAAGCCTAGCAAGGATAAGGGGAAGAAGACGAAGAAGAGTCGGCCCCAGCCCATGGATCTCGACGATGTACCCTCTCGTCCGGCAACGCCTCAATCGGACGCAGCCTCGATCAAGGCTGATTCTCCGTCTAAATCCAAAGCCAAGACACCCACGACCGCCACCAAGGCGAGCCCTCCAAACCTTCTCCTGCCTTCGTTCAGAGGAACTTATCGGATGAAAGACAACCCCTCAATAATGAAACAGATAGCAGCCCTGCTACTACGAACCCAGCAACCAGCCCCGAAACACGTCTTTCTCGCCCAAGACCCACCCAGAATCAAGAAAGCTGTCGCAATCGGCGTCCACGGCCTCTTCCCAGCTTCCTACCTCCGCCCCATGATCGGTCAGCCAACAGGCACATCGGTCAAGTTCGCTCAGCACGGCGCCGACGCCATCCGCAGATGGGCAAACAGCCATGGGTGCGAGGATGAGGACCTTGTGATTGAGAAGGTCGCACTCGAGGGGGAAGGTAAGATCGAGAACCGGGTCGCGAACCTGTGGAATCTACTCCAGAACTGGATGGATCACATCCGGGAGGCCGATTTCATTGTCATAGCATGCCACTCGCAGGGCGTGCCTGTTTCCGTCATGCTCCTGGAGAAGCTCATCGAATCCCGCGCCGTCGACCGCGCCAAGGTTGGCGTCTGCGCGATGGCAGGCGTCAGTCTGGGGCCGTTCCCTGAATACAAAGGTGGAATGGGTATGTTCATGGGCTCCGCCGCGGAGTTGTGGGAGTTCGCGAACTCGGAGAGCGAGGTGTCCAAGAGATACGAGTCGGCGCTGAAGAGGGTACTGAGCCACGGTGTGCGGATCACGGTAAGTGAAGCCTCTTTGTAGGGATTGTCTCGCATTGACTGACAGTCAGCCCCCTCGACAGTATGTTGGGAGTATTGATGATCAGCTGGTGCCGATCGAGTCTGCCATCTACTCCCCAGCAAGCCATCCATACTTGTACCGGGCCATCTTCATCGATGGCAGGCTACACGCCCCCGACTTTATTGCTCATCTCGTCGGGTTCGCCTGCAAGTTACGGAACCTGGGCATTTCCGACCACGGTCTCATCCGTGAGCTATCCGTGCCCCTCGCGGGGAGTCTCTACGGAGGTGAGGGACACTCGCGACTATACGACGATGAGCAAGTGTATGAGTAAGTTCCCATCACCCCCCCCCCACCTCTTTCTTTTTCACCTGGTTGTGTACTCACAAGCCACTAACCCGCCCCATTCGCAGCCTCGCGATCTCCCACGCCCTCGAGACCACCAACGTCGGCTCCGTCCCCTGCGAGATCAAACGGTACGACGGGCCCACGACGCCCAATCCGTACTACCTGCCGTGGATCATGCGCGGGCTGCTGGAGGAGGACTTTGTCAAGACGGAGCTGAGCGCCGAGACGGACGAGTTGCTGCGTAAGTTTGATGATTGGAAGCCTACCAACAAGGCGCTGAAGGATGTCAAGTTTCGGCTGGAGGCTGTGAGGTCGAAACTGTGAGGGTCTCTTTTGTATCTTGTTCTTTTGTTTTTTCGATTGGAGTACAAGGAAAGGAAAGGTTGGCTAGCACTACTTTTCGTAATGGAAGGTGCATAAGGGGGTGGGGGAGGGTTGCGTTTACAAACAAACAGGTGGTACACCATACATACTTGCTGCTTGTGGAGTATAAAGGAAGACAAGATAAACAGGGAAGAAGGGGTCACATTTGTAGATATAATACATATACATACACAAATGAGACATGAGATAACACATAGTTGGATTTCACAGCAGCATGACTAACTGCTGCAGACCCGGCAGAGCGGACTCAATTGAATAGTGGTGAATTATCGGTACTTGCATTTGCACTGTTTGCTATCGGAACAGGTGAAATGAATGCCCCTCCCTTCTCTATTTTTTTTTCCTTTGCAGAGACGTGCCTCCTTCATTCCCTGCCACGTGCTGTTTGTGTGTGTGTGTGTGTGAATGTGTATCGTATGGCATTTTGTACATGCAAGAGACTGAGCCGCCCCAATGCCTGCTCCACTCACTGGTGGTGCCACGCCGTCCCAAAAACAGACAGAAGATGATGTACCCCCATGGTAAGGAGTGAATAACTGCAACAAGAAGGAAGAAACAAGAAACAAGAAAAAGAATTGATACCAAAACAAAAATGCTCGCTGTCCGTGATTACACCTGTAGCTCCACTGATGCAGTCTGCCATTCGCCTCGATTTGGCCTGCCCCATCTCTTTGTCGTGTCCCCTTGTTGTCTTCTTCCAAGGTTCTCTCTCCTATGGGGCTCTCCTGCTGTTGCTTCCTTCTTGGGAGTCAAACAGCTAATCAGGGCAATGCACAATTCAGGTATCCCTTCTTGCTCGTCGTGTCCATGACTGTGGGTGCTTCCCAGCCAATCCCCATCTAGCATCCACCATAGTTATAGTTATGTAATCTCATCAACCTCCACGTCCATGTCCACCACACCATTTAGACTCTGCCTAGCAGGAGCTGAGGCCACGGGAGCCACTCCGATCCGTGCTCCGCTCCCATCAAACACCCACGGTCCAGCATCATTGCGGGGCGTGATAGGACCCTCGTGCCCGTTAGCCATGGGCACCCCACCGCTGCCTGGGCTAGGGGTCCTTCTGGTGTTGGGCGTGGCATTCGGGATAGGCACAGGCTCCGATGCCACGTGAGCGGCGTCGGTCGTCGAAGAGGTGCTGGCGTCGTCGTCATCGTTGCTCGGGATGGTGTCGGTCATGGCGACATTATCGGACGAGGCGGACGAGGCGGACGAGGAGGACACCGAAGGCACCGCGGCGTCTTCCTCCGCGGGGGTCAGAGGAGCGACCGCGGACCGTGACCGCTCCAGCGAGGTCCTCGCTCGTTCGGCGGCCGATGCCCTGGCTCGCTCCAGCGACGTTCTTATCCTGTCCATGGAAGTCCTACCGGCCTCCACCTGGGCAGGTGGATCCAGTCGTGGCTCCTTCGACCGGCCATCCTCCGCATTCTCCTTGTCCTTGCCCGCCAGCTCCTCATTCAGCTCTTCCCAGTCCTCGGGGTCCTCCACCTCGGCCTCGAGGTCGGCGGCGGCTCGACAGTTGGGGCAGATGAAGATGGGGTAATTTGGACCTTGAAGCAGGGCACGAATGCACTTGAAATGCCACGTGTGTGAGCACGGTGCGACGAAAAGACATTGGCAAGGCTGTGCGAGGTTCGTTAGTCAGTACCGAGAGCGAGATGGGACGCGGGAACTGGAGACATACTGCGATCGAGTTCAGACAAATGGAGCAGTCTTGAGAGTAGTTCTGGCTGCCTTGCCCGTCGCTCTTGGTCATGTTCCAAAGTCTCTTGTGCGAGCTCATGCTGCAGGAGGTGGTCAGTATCAGATGGCAAACCATCAGCATCACCAGAGGACGATCGTCTTTCGGACTTACTTGAATTTGTTCAGCTTGTTTTGCCAACCACGGTTCAGCTCGAGCCGCATCTTGACGCAGCGGAAGATCATTTCCTCGCCCCCCTTGAAATCGATCCCCAGTTGCACCACATCTCCATCATTGACAGGGAACGGCTTAGACTCCTGACCGGGCGGGCTCAACCGGATATGATTCAGAAAGGTACCGCTGCTGCTCTTGACATCCCTGATGTACCACTTCCCTTCTTCGTACCAGAACTCGCAATGTCGACGGCTCACGACCTTGGATTTGAAGCCCACCGGGGCCGACGACGGAACATTTGCTGGTATCGCAGGCTGGCTGTCTCGCTCCGAATAACGACCGACACGTATGATCTCGCCACCGGTGGGAAGGGTGCGGGCTATCGGGGAGAAGTGGAGGGAAGGACGCTGGCTACGGGGGTCGACGAAGACGGAGAATCGAATGGAGGGGAGGACGGAGAGGTTGCCGTCCTCGGCGGGTCTGTTTGTGGTAGAGGCAGCCATGACAGTGCCCGTCGTCGCGGACCTAGACCGCGTCATAGTGCGTAGGCCCGTGGACTGTTCTTGTCTTCTGTCCAAGGTAGCGATGGCGGTGTGCGGCGTGGCCCTTTGAGAGGCGGATGGTACTGCAGTCGGGAGGGGTGTTTGTTGATGCTGTTGTTGCTGTTCGTCGTCGAAGGCTGGTCTCGATAAGAATGGGTCTAGTGGATGAGAGAGGGTTGGCACTAGCGTGAAACGGTGAGAGGTGATCGAACGGTCCAGGTCTACGACAGCAGCAGTCGCAGCACCGGTCTCTGAAGTGGTCCTGGAGGAGGAAGGATTCTCGGAGGTGGATCGCGTGAGGCCCTGGGTGGGCCAGAAGGTGGGGGAAGTCGGGGAGGCAGGCGAGACGTTGGTGTTTTGGTTGTTGCGGTCTCGAGATAGATGGTTCTGCGTGTAGCTTCGCAGATAAGACAGGCCCCGGCGTGTTCTTGAAGTGGAGGAAGTCGGAGCGGCAGCTGAGTGAGAGTGAGATGGTTGGGACGAGGCTGCGCTGGTGACAGCCGCTAGGGAAATGGAGCCTGCCGTGAGGGACGTTGTCGCAGGAGCGGGAGAAGTAAACATGCTCTGCAAACGTGGGCGAAATTTTGGGTCATGCGGGCATTAATAGGCGACTGTATTGTGTTGTAATGCTCGAGCGAACCGAGCCGGGCAGCACGGCCTTGACGGGACAGGCGTGGTGGACGTGCGGCGTGCGGCGTGGACAGAAACAATGAATCATTCAAGGAAGTCCAGGCCGAGGTACTCTATACCGAACCCCGTCCGATCTTTTGGTGTGGTAGGAGTCGAGTTTCCGTTGTGCTGCTTCTTTGGACCTCCTGTCTTTGGGAGGAGGGGGGAGATGTCCTCTCGTTCTGTCGTCTCGTGTTCCGCAGCTTCTGTATGCGAATCGAGCCCGAAAAGGAGAGGGTACGAGGAGCGAGACGGGGCGCGCAGAAACGGTAGATGGCGTCCAAGATGTGGTTTCCCCTGCGTCTCCAAGCGAGTGGAGCGTGGTGCTGTGTTTTTTTTCCTCTTCGTTCGTCCTTTCTTTCTCGGCGGGTAGGCCCCTGGAGAAGGCCGGGGGGGAGGGTACAACGTGGAAAACCCAAAGGCTCTTCTTTCTTCGCATGCGGCTCGGATGGGAATGGGCTTCTGGCGTCGTCCCCTTCTCGTGGTGGATGTTGTCGTTGCAAACACTACCAAACCACCCAAGATCGGATCGCATCCACGACTTATTTACTTGCCCTGACGCCCAGGCCTTGGGGCTTTTCCAAAGAGACGACCCTGGTCTGGCGATCTCGTGTGGGGCGTGGCAACAGTCGAGGACAATCTCGACAATCTTTGAGGATGGGTCTAGCGCCGGCCCCGGGCCTGTGTTCGTGCTGGTGCTGCAGCGGTGGCTGCGTCTCTGCTGATGATTTGGTATTGTGCTCGTTTGTGCTGGTTTGTGCTCGTGCCTTGTCAGCGTGTGCGTGTGCGTGGCAAGGTGGTGGCAAGCGCAGTATCCGCGGCGGTGAGTGGGAGGGTCAATTTTGGACGTTTCAGGGTCGGTGCAAGCAGAACCCAAATGTAGAAAAAAAAACTTCCGAAAGGATCAGGTTACGGGGCCCAGCTGATGATATGCTCCGTAAAAGGTGATGTCGGTCTGATGAGGCTGCTGTCACGCGCTCAATGGGTGCGGAACCTTAAGTGGAAAGTGGAAAATAGACGAGGCAGGTTCCAGGATCTGGATTTGGATGATGGTGGTTGATGCCAATCCAGGACACAGAATCTAGGACACAGGATACAGAGTACAGAATACAGAGTACAGAGTACCGAGTACCGAGTACCGAGTACCTAGACGCACGTACGGATACCGCGTCTCTGTCCCGGGTCCAGGGCCCCTCTGTTGTTGCCGAGGCGGAGAAGATGCACGTCGCCACGATGCTTTCTTTGTTTTCACAACAATGGAAGACGTTGGCGCATGTGGTCCAGTCCAAGAACAGAAAACAAGGCCTTGACACTTGTTGACACAGATGGGAGCGGGGAAGGAAAAGCAAATCGATCGCGGCGGGTAATGGATAACTCCGGCCCAAGATCACTTGCACTTGCACTTGCACTTGCACTTGTACTTGTACTTGTACTTGTACTTGCACTTCCACGTTCACTTTCACTTTCGCCAGTGTCGATCGTCCGGTATCAAATACCTCAGCCCGCTACCAAGATAATCCCAAAAGTCACCTGAGCATTTGCTGGAGACGAGCCTAAGCTTATTATAAGTTCAAACCCACTGCCAGCCTCAACCCAGAATAGGAGAGACGAGACGCCATCGTCCGAAACCACAACACTAGAGGGCAGCCACCTGCATTCCTCTGTCCGTTCACCTCCTGACCTCCTGACCGACTCCAACAATTCCACCTTCTCGTGTCAGGTCTGAGACGCCGCATGCAGTCCTACTGCCGAAGGGCAGAAGGGCAGCAGGGCAGACGGGCAGCAGGGCAGAAGGGGGTTGACCACAGCATATCCATCTCTCATCGTCCAGATGATCCAACCCACACGGCTTGATGAAGGTCGGGATGGATGGTCATGCGTCGTCGCCTTCTAGTGGCCCACCGACCACCATATGGCGCCATGTCAACTTGTTGATGACAGAAGCCCAGAGCTTGGAGACATGCCTTGCTAAACTTGTGTCAGCCCTGCCCAGGCACGAACCGCTCGCATGGCATAAATTTCGCTCTTGCTCCTTGATCGTAGACATGCGACCCCGTCCTCTGCTGAGTCGAGTCGGGCTTGGCCTGGCTCTCTCATCTACGTCTACGCCCGTCCCGCGTTGCCCAAGTTCCGAAGTATGGAGGTGGGGGTTCTATGTCGGGCTGCCCACCCCACATCTCCGCGATCTAAGGCTGCCACTGTCGCCAAGACCCCTGCTTGGAGATCGAGCCTGAAGTCGACTGCGGTCAGCCACATCGGCCTACCAATATGGACCCTGAGAGTTGATGTCCTTAGGCTAGGTAGTTCCCCAGTTCCCCGGTTGGTCAAGACCACGCGACGCTTCTGTCCACCGGTCAGCTCTACCTGCCTAGAGCTACGGTCTAATGCGCAGCTATCCCCCGGATAGACCTACTCTAGAACAAGTGGCAGATCCGTCTCTTCACTTTCGGCTCTCCGTCAAATATATGCCATCACCCAAGTACGATAATGTCTACAACAGAATCCACACCGTCCACGATACAATCGCTACCTAGTTTCTCTACGGTCTTAACACACAAGCTCAAGTACGCATCTCATCCTCGTCCATAACCGCAGGCACCGAGACAAAATCCCAGACTTCAAATCACAAATTACATGCGGAGAAAATCTTTGGTCGTGCTACGACGCCTTCTGTCCCGAAGCTGTAGCGAGGTCCGACCCCGGAAGAGGCAGTCTGGAGTACGTAGACCCTCGCTATCCGCAAACAGCCACAGCCACAGCCAGACTCCCTTACTAGCCTCCATCGATAGTCCGACGTCGCCATGAGAATCCTGGCTGGGATGGATGCGAAATCTCAACGCAATACACCCGGTGGACGTGTCGGGAGCACAAGAAACTTCGAAATAAAAATCAGATATCCCAAGGAGAGAAGTTGTGCCACTTTTCCGGCGATGCTTCCTCCCCACCCTCCTCCCACGACGCATCCATCTCATCATACGTTTCGACGCCTAGGGGGGCAGACCACCCCCCTTTTTTGGCCACCCACTCTGCCGTCTTCAGCAGCTGGCTGATCCAGACCACTTGCCCCAAATCTATCGCGATCGACCCGGTCCGTATTGAGGGCTTCGTCCCTCGTATTCCAGCATCCGGACAACTGCAACAAGACTCCACGAAGCACCACCAGCCTCCCTCGGTCGCGAGCTGTACAACCCACGGTGTAGACCCAACAACACTGCCCGTCCTGGCGTCGACATCGTAAGGATCAACAAGCAGCCTGTCGTCCCGCGGCCAAGTGCGCCGCGCGAGAGACCCACCTGTTGGAGGTTTGGACGCGGAGATGGGACAGACTGAGCTGGTGCGCCGGTGCCCGACTTCTTCCACTGACCAAGGCGATGTGGTCGAAGCGTTCAAACTCAGGATGTCCTATCTTGCGGTGCCAGCCCATGATCATCAATATCGGGGCTTGCGAAGATTTCTGGGATCTATCCTGACTGGCTACAACAGGAGCGGGGGTCTGTTACAACGTAGTTAGTTATCTTACGTCGCCCAGTGCAGTCCGGATGAGATCGTTCTCTGCAAATTGGAGCCCGTCAGCCGGCTGCAAATGATGCAGTGCTGGATTTTCTGGCTTACAAGAAAGCAATTTTGATGTTATTCTGGGAATACTATATCAAGCAGGGTGTGTGGAGATGCTTTATATAACATCTTGAGCAGTGTAGCCCAGCAACTCAATGCCCCCGAGGGCGGGGGTTAACTGGTCATTGAGTTCACTATATTAACCTTAGCTAGCCAACCTACAGGAAACAACCATGACTTCTGGCTCATGTTTCTTATTGGACGATTTTCACACAAGTAATCTCGACTTTATTATATAGCGGTCCCTTCAAGTTCACAATCCACTTCCTCTCTCAATTTCACCAGCTATTACTCAGGTAGCTCCACAGGAAACCCGCAACATATTTTTTTGCCAAGTGCAACTTATTATGTAGGACCAGTTGACTAAAGTAAAGATGGAAATAGATTTGTGTAATATATGTATTTTGCCTGGTGATGGTCAGCCCGACTATTTACCTTGGTAAGATCTCTTACACAAAGGTCTGACTCCGTATTAGCTAACCTGCCCAAGTACCGTCAACCTTAAGATGTCCAACGTAACGGAAATCAAGCTGTTCCTGGACGGTAAGTCTTGCTGAACGACCCAGTCATACTTGGATAAATAGATTATAAGATTTCACAAACCTTCAGAGTACGTACTTGCGGGTGCTACCCTTATCTTAGACTACTTACATTTCCTATTTGATATGATAGCTTACCCTGGAGACTGTTGTGTGACCATACCCCGACTCCTCTAGGGTGAGAATCGCGCGGAGAACAGCCGCGCTGAAAAGAAATTCTCTACTTCTAAGACATTAGCGGTATAGGGGACCATCAAAGTTTGGGTAATGGGAGAATCTATTGGGTACCTACCTGGTAGCAAATCGTCAGTAGCATTGAAGCATGCTATTACTTCTCCTTTATCTTCTACGAGTCGCAAAACCAATTAAGCCTAAGAAAGATTTCCCACTAAACCTCAGCCTCCTGTTGTACTCATGTCACTACTGCCTTGACTTCTCCTCTACCGGTCTGCCCTAAAAAGATTGATGATCATCGGTCTTTTTTATCTTTTTTTTTTATCTGGACTATTGAGCAACGCAGATAGCAATACATCAACTATTTTCTGTCCAAAATCGCCGCTACAGCCCCGTGGGAATTTGCTTCCATATGCTGTGTGGCTTTTGATACTTGACCGGGACCCAGAGACAAAACCCAACGTCATTGCTACTTTTTCCCTTCCGACTGTAGATACAGCGCCACGGCCTCATCTAGGCTGTTAAGAATACTTTTCTCCCTTGGTTGCCACCCCAACTGACGCAGCCTGCTCCCTCTCACGCGCATATTGATACCAATCCACGTGGCCAGATGAATAACCCAAGAGTCCGCATCCGGCGGCGGTGCGTCAGGGTCATACTCTCCGCCACCAGACAACATCGTCCTCCCAAGCTCGACGTAGTTATAGCTGCGGATCTCGCTGGTCGCCAGAACGCCATGCTTGACCAGGGTCGCCGCCAGCACCTCCTGAAACTCGTGGAAGGACACATCCTGCCCGTCGAAAAAGTAGTAGGCTCTCGGCCCCCAGAGCGGGAAGCCCGCGGGCTCGGCGGGCGGGTTGCCGCTGCTGAGCGAGGCGAGGGCGTTGTCGACGAGGAGGAGGCAGGCGCGGGCCATATCGAGCACGTGGATCCAGGTCGACACGTTCTCACCGGCGCCGATCTGGAAGCCGGACTGGAACGCCCTGGCCGTGGGGACCAGGCCGCCCGTCGTCAGGGGGAAGGGATGGTCGAGCGAAGGGCTGATCCCGCCGATGCCCGGGGGCGCTAGGATGGCCACGTGGACGGCAGGCGAGGCGGAGCGGACGATGTTGTCGGTGACGACGTGCGTTAAGCCTGGTTTCTGCGCGAGGATCTCGTCGATGTCCTTCACGTCGTCCCAGATCTTCCCCTCCAGCTTCCCGTTCGGGTCGAGAGTGTAGAATGTCGCCGCTCCCGAGGTGTGAAGGTAAAAGCCCTTGCGCTCACGGCGCGGATCCTGCAGGCCCTGGAGGATGGTTCCGATGCTCTTGTCGTGGGTGATATCCGGTGCCGCGTTGACAACGATGTCGGCATCTCGAGCCTCTTCCTCCAGGATGCCGAAGCTGCTCAGATCTCCGATCGCAGTCGTGACTGCCGGATACCTGGACTTCAATCTCGCTGCCTTGTCCTCGCTGCGGACCAAGACTTTCACCGGCAGTTCAGGATGATGTTGCACCAGCGTGTCCAGGATGGCACCACCGAGGTGGCCAGTCCCACCGATTCTGAACTCGTGGCGTCAGTTGTCAGAACAACAATACACAAGATGAAGGTTGGGGAGCGCTCTCACATAAAGACTTTGGCCATGTTGAATCTCCGGGATCTCTCAGTCTGGCTACTACTGTTTGCTCGAAAAGCATTGGCACGATCAGCCATGAAGGGGAGAGAAAGAAGGATGAGAAGAAACGTGAGCGATATATTGGTCAGCGTAGCATGTAACATATCCGAAGAGTATCCATCGCATATAGGTACCCACACCATGACGTCCAAGCAACAAGTGCATATAATAAGGTTCTGCAGATCCATTTCTAGGATAAGCGTCATAACAAAGTCTCCTCGGACTACAAGTACGTCCGTCCAACCCGACGTCCGTCACGATAATACTCAAAATTTAAGTTCATCAGGTATCTACACGGATGGCACTTTCCCTCCACTGCATAGGTAATAAAGAGACGTGAAGCTAAACGCGCCCCACTCTGCGGTGACCAGACCAGCAATGGGATGAAAATGGTCTAACCAGAATAGTACATATTTGAATTTTTCAACTATTTAATATTCCTTCTATTTCATTCTGTTATTATAATAGCTTATATCGTTAAGAAGGCCCATGATATACTAATAGTAGGTAGTCTGTCTTTCTAGCTCCGTGAGTAAGGGAACTATTTTCCAGTCGTTATTTTATAATATAAATTTTTCTTCCCTGACTATGCTGTTTGGCCCTGTATTTACCTACCTGTGCTGACGTGTTGACGCCCCCGGGGTAGTCGTTGATGGTGTATTGGCACACATTGGGACTTACACTGCGACAAGTTGGGAATTTAGCTGCTAAAGCACTTCAATCCAACCTATATAGTGAGGCAAGTTCCTCAGTGGAGCTAACAGCCACGCAGTGTACTTACTGACTTTGAAGTTAACGTGGAGAATCGAAATTCAAGTTATACAATGTGCCCGGGCGATGTGGACCGTGCCGATGATGTTCGACTTACTGGTTTCCACTTGCCATAGTTGGCGCAATTCAGAATACAACGTCTCGTTGCTCGAAAAGAGATGTACATGTATACGGAAAGTCAATATAGAGATCCAGAGTACTAGGACTAGGTACCTACGGTTTCAAAACACCATTTTCCGGAATACTCTTTGAACTACCGTTCACTTTACGCTCCCAGCATAACTGAGGGGGTATCTGCTCCGTCGACGTTCCACCGGGGGGGGGGTGTGACGAAGTAAAGGCTCTGACATGATAGCTATCACAATGCCTTGAGCGTTGCGTAGCAGCAATGATGGCAGTTTCAAAAAAAAAAAACCAAAAAAAAAACCGCGAAGACGCGGGTGATAAGACTAGATAATTGTGGCGCTAATAAAGATATATTAAACGTGGCCCTATGAGAACAGCTTCTGAGAACGGCTTCTGGACAGCAGCGAATGTGGCCTTCGTAAGCGCTCAGAGTCCGGGGAGAGGAGGAGAAGAACCGGGATATTGTAGCGTCACAGCACCGATCCTCACACCAAGGTGCACGCGCTGCATTTCAACCGCGTCCAGGAGGAGTTGCGCGGCAAGAGGGTGCTGTGCGTCGGGATCCACGCCTCCACGGTGCAGGACGTGGTCGCCGCGTTGAAGAGGCACCAGGCGGCACAGGTCTATGCCACGCACAGGAACGGGGTTACCATGGTGAGCAAAAGTCTTGTTCTGATCTCCCTCCCTCCCCCCTCCTTATTTTGCGCACAACAGAATTCTCACTGATCCATCCTCCCCCCAGCTCTTCCCCGCTACGGCACCGACGGCGCCCCCTTCGACACAGGCCATGACGATCAGCGTCACGCTCGCCACGATGGTTCCTCAGCACCCGGGCCCCCAAGCTCTCTCTACCACTTCATCATGGACACGATGCTCGCATCCATATCCAAGAAGGCCCTCCCCCAACGTCCCCAGAGCCTGGAACTTCACCCCAGCACCCTCCCTGGCCACCACCAGCTCCCTCATCGCCGACGACGAGCTCTACCCGCTCATGGCGTCCGGCTTCTGCGAGCCCGTGCCGGCCGTGTCGCAGATCTGGCTGGGTAACTCCCGGCTGCCTCCGCTGGAGGAGATGAAGAGGTGGCAGCGAGACTGGCTTGCGTGGCACAACAATCTGCTGCGGCAGCAGAAGTCCGAGTCGAATTTTTTTTTATGTCGGGACTATGCCATTTGAGGATCATCTACGGTGGTTCGACCAGGCCGCTGGAACCGATGTATCTCCACATTTTGGACTGTTCAGCAGCAAAGCGTGGTCTTTTTGGTGGAGTGATAGGGAACCAACTGTACTGGGATTGCACGAGAGCGGTGTTTAGTCCGGCGGTTTGGAGCTGTTCGAGTCGGGCAAGAGGAAGACGTGGAGCGGTTCGAGGAAGCAGATTCACCGGGATAGCGAGGCCGCTGAGGCTTCGACGCAGAAGAGGTGGGAGATGATGAAAGCTGCTGCAGAAAGCAGAAAGACACGATGAGGCAACACACCACGTGGACTTATCGAAGAGAAGATGGAACGTATACACTTGATACCGATCGAGGGCCCAGTGTTGGAAATGATGCCTGTAACATTGAACTGCGCAATCTATACTTACAACTGTGACACCATCTCGACCGCACTTGTAAAGGGCAGTTAGGCGAACCCAAACACCCTCTTCAACTGATCCTGAAACGTCAATGGCCGCATTCTCACGCCAGCTTCGGTGAGACCATCTCTACCGCTATGGACGCTGCTTGTGGGTGAATGCAAGTACTCGTGGTGGCTTGTTTGTGCGTGCTCCTTTCCAGCATGGCCACTCGATGACGAGCCACTGTCGTCCCGGACACTACTCACACTGCGCATAACACTCTCAGCCGAGAGGGACCCGTGATTGGGAGTGCCGCGCCTGAAAACCGGGGAAGAGACCCCGGCAGGCCGCCCATCCAAGCTGGAGGGGACGGCCAGCGTACGAGACTTGGCGGATCTGCCCTCCGATGGCACATGCATGTGGTACCTCTCGAGGAATTCCGATGGCTCCGACGGCGTCTTTGCTGTGCCGTCAATCGAAGAAGACGCCAGCGGGCCGTGTACCTGGGGGGTGCTGGTGAAGCGGACATGCTTGCCGGGCGCAGATGGACCCCCCGGAACCTTGGAAGAAGAAGGCCGTTGAACTGGTTCCTCAGTGATGAGAGTAAAGGGACGAGACATCTGTACAGGTACATGCGTGGGTACGGTCGGCCTCAAAGGGATGGTGTGAGGTGGTGGCGGCGGTGGTGGTGAGTCCACTCCAGTTACCTCATCGTCAGAATCGGCGGTGCCTGAACCTCGCGGGGAGAAGTAGTTGTCAAGGATCGACCCAGGACGCGGTTCCGAGCGGCCTCTCGTTTCCTGTCTCTGGCTCGGGAGGTACTGCATCCATTTGGGGATGGGTTTCGTCGGACTGCGCTTGAAAGAAGGCACTCCGAGCGGATCGTGCATGGAGACGTAGATGGGAGAGGGCGCGCGGCGCGGTTTCTCCCTCGGCTCTTGCAGTGAATGACTGGAACCAGCCGTCGCTGGTGACTCTGCCTCTCGTCGTGCTTCCCATCTTCTCCTCGACAACCCGCCATCAAATCTGTCTACCCTTCCCAGCGTCATCGGAATCAAATGCTCCTCGCCCAACTGATCCCTCGAAATCTCCTCCACACACCGAGCACAGAGGGGGATGTCGACGACCTCCCTACCTTTGCTTCTGCCCAGGTCCATCTCACGCCCATCCTCTTCGCTGCCCGTGAATAGCTCCTCCACTTTGATCCCCTCCACAACCCGCCGATCCCCACACGTCAAACACCCATAGCAACCGCGATGCCAAAAGCACCAACCGAGACTGACACACTCGTCCCCGCGGAACACGACCTCCCCGCACACCCAGCACACGGCGAGGTCGAGCAGCGCGTTGTAGCAGGGCTCGCATGCCAGGCGGGCGCGACGGCCGACAGTTTTGGAGGGCGTGACGGCGGAGTGATGCGGACGCCAGCAGAAGGTGCAGAGGTAGGTGATTGGGTGCGTTGGGCAAGAGGAGGATGACGGCGGGTCCGAGGGAGGAGAGGTGAGATGGTCTTGGTCACGGAGGTTGTGTCTCTCACAGCTGGCGGCTGTGTGATGGAGCGCGCGTGATGGAGACGCAGCAATGTCTGAAGTGTCAAAACGAGACATTGGGCGAGAGGATGGGATGGAGCGAGAGCCGGGCTTGTCGTTGCTGTTGCACGGAGCGTGATGGTGAGCTGAGTGGTTACGTTGGAACGGTAGGTCGGCCATCTCGATGGATCAGGACTGCGGATACGATGAGGTTGGTTTGAACGTGTAGAATGGACTGGTAAACGATGGTTAGGAACTGCAAGACTGAGTTCATGGTATTTGGTATTAGCATATTTGCGGAACGATTGGTGATGCAAAAGCAAGGTCTCTCAGCGGGTCTCTCCCGCTGCGTTACTGTCGGAGAAGAAAACATACATCAAGTTTCTATGCGAAGATGGCTCCTGCTAGACGATCACGATCATTTACAAGCATTCAAAGGTAGGTAGTAAGTAGGTACCCATAGAAGAGGAAGGAACATATATACCTTACTCCTGAGACGAGACCACCATCTCACACAAACACCCGCCCGACTGTCACCCTGGAAGGCAACCCTCCTCATGATCAAAATGTGTTTGCATTCATGTATGCTTCCCTGGCTAGTCCCTAACCTAGACGCCCTCAAAACAAACTGGAGAAGCCAATACTAACGCCGAATCCCTCAATATGCTCCCCGGGGAAGCCTTTCCCTTTTCCTGATGAGCCACACAAACTCCGTCCAAAGCAATTTCTATTCCGGCCTGAGTACTGTGCAAGAACCTCAGATCACCATTCGCACACTAAATGTAATCGACAGTAAGCAGACACACGAGGCAGTGCATACATAGCAGGTGCCCGAAGGCACCCAGCTGCTCCCTCTGTTCTGGCAAACCGCTGTTTCCAGACTGCCAACACCAAGCATGCCGCATGCACTCTTGAAGGGCGTCGAGCCACAGTGTTTGTTGAAAGAAATTCCGAGAGTCTTCAAGCACAGCCAACGGTTGTAGAGTCCTCATAGCACACGGCATTGCAGGCCCATGCGAAACAAGACACCAAGTCGTCAAACAGGGACATTCAGCCAGAAAGCACCATCCGTCGTGGCAGCAACCGTGGTGGCTACTTTGTTACATCTTCTCGTATTCCCCAAGTTGCCGGAGACTTCCGCTTCACTTGCGCTGCTTCGGCTGGGCTAGGTAAGTCAGACGACTCATGCTGATGCCCGAAGTCTTGTGGCCGACACTAGGGCTAGCAGCAGCGGCCGGGATTCTCGACTTGAAGGGCGACTTCTTCATGATTTTGCTGGGGCTTCGGATCCCATTGGGCTTCCTCACACTAGCCAGTCGGGGTGCCACCAGAGCGTCACCTTCGGGGACAGCAGCGCTCTTGGCCTTCTTCGCAGCACGCTCCGCAGCCTCGCGCTCGGCCTCCTCCTCGTCGTCTTCGACACGGTAACGCTTCTTGCTGGAAACGCCGTGGGTGAAGGTCTTGGGGTCGAATGACTGCGGCTGCATGTAGGGTGGCGCATTCTCCTTGCCACGCGGGGCGGTCATCTTGGGCATGTTAGCGAAGGGGAAGGCACCAGGCATCGGCGGCACGATCGAGGGGCGGACCTGACGAACACTAGACTGTCCAGAGTGGGCACCGAAGCCGTTGGGCGAGCCGCTGCCAAAGCGGATAGTGTGGTCGCTGCGGAAGGTGAAGGTGCCGGGTACCGAGACGGGAGGCAAGCCGGGCTCGACCGGCGACTCATCGTCATCCTCAGCAGAGGATTCGGTCTGGGTAGGCAGGTCCGGCAGGGGACGAACACCGCTCAGGTCAGGGTACGAGACGGCATCACCAGCGCTTCCCTCCATGACCGCGTCCAGGGATGGGTAGTTAACCAGATTTTCGTTCGCTTTGGACCGAGGAATGCCGCCGGCCTTCACAGGAGATGGCGAGTTCTGTGCCAGTGCAGCGTGTTTGGGCGCAGGCGTGAACTCACCCCGCTGAGCGAACTTCTTTCCAGGCGTGGTGAAGGGAGCAGGAGGCAGCTCCTTCTGCGCACGAACAGGAGCAGGCGTCTTGGAGGTTCCTCCTATAACAGGTTTGGAAATGCTGGGCTTGGACGCAGATGCCGTAGACTTGTGCTTGGTAAAGATCGACTTGACTTTATCAGACAGACTTGTGTTTCGCACCTTGGCTGGGGCATCCTCCATCTCGACATCCTCAGAATCCAGGTTGGCCGTGGTGGCAGACTTCTTGAGGCCAGTCAGAGCGATCTTCGAAGGAGTCCTGAGAGATCGCGGGGCCGTTGTAGGCGTCTTGGCAGCGGCCACCCGAGCAAGGGAAGCTTGGGTAGGGGACATCAAGTTTGCCAGAGTCTTGGCGCGAGGAAGACCACGTGAGTCCTTGCCCGGGGTCTTGGGTCGAGGGATGTTGCTGCCGTCCCGCGACACAGGTCGGTTCGTAGAAGCATCATCATCGAGGTGCTGTCGCGCACGCTTGGCGGCAGAATCTGTGTCCTTGTCAGGAGTCTGGACCTGGACCTTCTTGGACGACTTGGACGAAGGGATGCTGGTTTGCGTCTTGAGCCGCGGGGTCTCGTTGTCGTCGAGGTTGGCCTTGGACTGAGTGCGCTTGAGGCCCTTCGCGACGCTGTTGGTGGCCGGGGTAACACGACCTTGCGCGGCTCGGAATGCAGAGGGGTGGTTTTCGATAGAATCCATCTTCTTGAATTCAGACATGTGGACGGCAGAGTAGCGACCAGCCTTGCCCTTGGGGTGTGCGATCTTGCGAGCGTTCACGTGTGTATCCTCCTCGCGCTCCTTCTCACGCTGGGCAACAAGCTCGGCCTTGATCTTGGCTGCCTGGTCGCGAATCTCGTTCATCATGCGCAGCGCCTCAGGACCAAGGGTGGAGTCTGCAGTGGTAGTGTTGCGGGCAAACGAGAGGGCGAATGGCGAAGAGGGAGCGTTAGACTTGGAGGGGGTAGACTGGTGGGCGCCAGGGCCGGGAGTCGAGGTGGCCTTGGCCTTGATGTCAGTGAAGCCGAGGCGCAGGGCCGAAGACGGAGCTGGCATGGTGCCGTGGTGGTATTTGGCCGGGTGCATCTCGGACTTGGGCGGCTTGATGAGATCAGCGGCAGAGGGAGTCTGGGGAGGCGGTCGAATGGGAGAGGACATGACGGCGTTGAGGCTCTGCTGGGTGGTGTCGTTGGCGGGACTCTCCTCGCGCTCGACGACCGAGTCAAGGTTGGGGACAGCTGTTGCCTTTGCCTTTGAAGGGGTCTGTCACGCGTTTTTTCGGTGGTGAGCAATGTGACCGTCAAGAGTTTTGGCGCGGAGGTTGTTTGTTTACTGTCACTCACCTTGGTGGCACTAGCCAGTCGGGCAGATCGACGACGAGCCATGATGGCGATGGGGGGGNNTTTTACATGGGACTGTTCTGTTTTATTTCATTCATCCTTGAAGTGCCGACCCCACCGGGCAGATCGAGGAACAGGAAGGAGGGGACAGGAGAGGGGGGAGATGTTTGGGTGGTTTGAGATCAAGTAATGTGGAAGAAATTGAAGGTCTCGAAGCGATTGATGGGAAGGAATTCGGGAAGATTGCAGAGAGGGCGTCAGGTCTGGTGGCGGTTGGTGGTATGACGTTGCTGGTGGGAAGATTGTGTGTGAATAGGCGCGACTCCGACTTGGTTGGGAGGGAAGCGAGTAAACAAAGAAAAAATGGCCCAAGCGCCAGGGGGAGGGGGGTGCGTGCGCTAGGGGGCAGGGGCAGGGGCAGGGGTGTCGGTGCGAGCCGCAGGTATGAACTTGGCAGGTCTCTACTTGTCTACCTTGTTTGCTTGTCTACCTAGGTACACCTACCTACATTGGACCTCGCGGGACCGTATCACGAGCATGGGAACCATCTGCGTCGCGAGGGCGGATTTGGCAATCGTCTTGAGCGCGAGATCATAAACTCGGAACAGAATTGGACCAGTTCAGCAAGTAGGTATGTCTACATTCCAGCACAATTTGGAGCCTATGCATATATATATATATATATACACATAGTAGTTGCAAACCGCGGAATTCATGTATGCTATGGGCTTGGGTTGCAGATACCTATACAAGTCGTATTAGGGTATAACATGGTTGGCCACAATCTACATTTTCTCGCTCCGTGAGTAGACTCTATCCCCAATCTTTCTATCGCCGGCTCGAGAGACGAAGCTCAGCCATGATCTGTGCAATCACCTCCGGTCTCACGACTGGTACTG